>OLKM01000289.1:20398-30398 GCA_900291075.1 Melanogrammus aeglefinus | reverse complement strand
GGGCTTCTTAATTGCAGTGTTCTCATTGGCTACTAGGTGGAACCGATGATCAGCGCACTAGTGGGTATTCATTGGAGTCCCGATGTTACCTGTAATTATATACTTGTACAAGTCTACCAACTAAAACCTAGAGAGAGAAAGGCAGCATTCTGCACACTTTGAGCAACAACACCGTTAAATGATTTCCATCTAAAGCGAACACGATTCCAATCTCTGGACTGCATCGCTTTAGTTTTTTTTTGGGGGTTCAGCCTCGCCAAACACACATACATTATGCCGCAATTAAGGGTCGCTCTGGCAACCAAACCCACGATGTTCACAATGCGTTGTTGCCAGACACTTCTCGTTTAGCGTGGGCACTTTTGCTAAGATATCAGGGACGACAATAACAAGGAACAGCACCTAAACAGCACTAACGCCGAGTCTGGTTTCACTCCGTGCCTTTTACTTATCCATGTGTGTCTGTATGTGTGTGTTTGTGTGTGTGTAGTTGTGTGTGTTTTAGAGAGAGTAAGGGAGAGAGAGAGAGAGAGAGAAAGTCAGAATAAACACAAACTCCATCCAGCGAGGTTTGACAGACGTTGATATGGAGGGGGAAGGGAGATCAGTTATGTCCGAAATGCTTTGTGTTCTATGTGATGTGTATTGTCTTCTCACGTTGTGGTGTATGTGTGCGTGTGTGTGTGTGTGTGTGCGTGCGTGCGTGCGTGCGTGCGTGCGTGCGTGCGTGCGTGCGTGCGTGCGTGCGTGCGTGCGTGCGTGCGTGATGTGTTTGTGTGTGACAAGGGACGCGTCTGTGTGCCCCAACTGGTTTGGGTACAAATGTGAAAACAATGATTCACAGAATGGTGTGTCTGTGTGTGGGTGTTCCTGACACCTGGAGCAGTTTGGCTCCCCTTCTGACACCTTGTTGGGGAACAAATGTCCGATCATCACACAATTCTACGAGGATTCTTTCACCTACACACACACACACACACACACACACACACACACACACACACACACACACACACACACACACACACACACACACACACACACACACACACACACCACACACACACACACACACACACACACACACGCACACACACACACACACACACACACACACACACACACACACACACACACACACACACACACACACACACACACACACACACACACACACACACACACACACACACACACACCCTCCCACCACACCAGCAATGTGTTAAGATTGGAACTACAAACATATTTACTGTATTATTAACAACTATATTTACCTTGGTATTTTGTTTCCTGTGCACTTTCCCCACCAATTATACCAGCCATGTGTGGCTAATCATTATCAAACACTAGACTATAAATAGTAGGTCATGCACCACTTGTTGTATTTGTTGTGCTTCTCCTATGTTGATTGCATAGCTTTGATTTATTCTCAGTAGTTGCATTGGATAAAAGCAACTGCTTCACGACTTACAACTTTCGAGAAGCACTTTTATCTAAAGAGATTCACAGTGAATCCAAACTTGTGTCATAATGAGACTGTAGGTGGTTAGGGCATCAGTGTCCATCTTCAATATTGCTCATGTATTATCTACCAGGAAGACTCAGACATCATTTGGCTGGGAGACACCTCGACTCGACTCTCCTGCCTCACATTTATTAACTAACACTAACAACAACTAACTAGTATGGTTTCTTAAGCTCTTGTTTCAGCCAACCGTCCCTCAGCCGGTTAGTGATTGGAGGGTGGTTAGGGAGTCACATGGCCCCTTCACCATGCTCCAAATCCCTCAAACACGACGACCGCGTTTCAATCGCAGCTTGTCAGTTTTTATTTAGGATTTTATTCATTACTAAGTGCATTAGTTAGGCCGGGGTGCATGAGGGGTGGATTGACACTGTGTACCACCGTGAGGGGTCTGTGTGTGTGTGTGTCTGTGTGTGTGTGTGTGTGTGTGTGTGTGTGTGTGTGTGTGTGTGTGTGTGTGTGTGTGTGTGTGTGTGTGTGTGTGTGTGTGTGTGTGTGTGTGGTGTGTGTGTGTGTGTGTGTGTATGTGTGCAGCTCGCAGCCTGTGTGAAACTAGCCCGTTAAGTCAGAGACATAGCGGGCTCTTGGGACTGGGCGTGTATAAACAGCCATCCAAACACAGCTGTTCCGCTGTCACAACGACGTCGTACCTTGCCTGGTTTGTATCGAAACGTGTTTGTCTTTTTATCTTTATTTATTCATTCATTTGTTCTTTTCATCATCATTGTCATTTATTTATGAACCCACTCTTATTCATGCATATTTGATTCCTATTTTTCTTCTTCTTCTCCTCAGCCCTTCTCCCTTCCCCGTGTAGTTCCATGCACAGAGTGTGGTTTTATGTAATATTGTCATGTTTGAAGGAGTGAGATGGAGGAGGGAAGGGGGTGTAAAAGAAAATGGCTGAGTCCTGCGTTATAAACACACTGCTTCCATGCCTCCCAGTTGGATGAACAAAGGATAAAGAGCCCCAGCACAAACACACACACACACACACACACACACACACACACACACACACACACACACACACACACACACACACACACACACACACACACACACACACACACACACACACACACACACACACACACACACACACACACATACGGCTTGAAAAGGGAGCCTTCAGTCGCTGTTTGCTGTACGGCTGCCGCCAAGGTGACTGGCGGCTTCTCACCGGGGAGTGTGTCACTCCGATCGCTCCTTCAGCAACCTCTGACGACCCAGCCCCCCCCAGACACCCCTCTGTTTCTGCTTGTGACTGACAAACCGTCCCCCTATACCCCCCACCACCATCTCCCCCCACCAAGACCTCCACCCACCACAACCACCACCACCTCCATACACCACCGCCTCTTCGATGACAAGCCTCTTCAAAGAGGTTTTTTTTCTTTCCTTTGAGACGTTTGAAGACGGTAGGGTTGGGGGGGGGGGGGGGGGGGGGGGGAGTAGACAGGACCTCACGAGTCCACCAGGTATTTTTTTTTGTTTCATCTAATTGGTGGAAACCTTACAAGCGAAATTGGATTCACGCATACATGAATTTGATTGGTTCGGGTGCAGCTATTGAACACCGGGTCAGGAACAATTAACGTGACATGACGAGTCGACAAAAACAGCGGATCTCCAACCACAGATGAGGTGTCGGCCACCACAATGAAACCAAAACAGGATGAGATGAACCCAGTGGAGTGGTGAAGGTCAGGGCAGGACGCAGATCACCAGAGCTGAAATTGGCAGGATTTCTAATGAGTATTCCTCAGTGGTTGCTCGGGTACAACAAAAATAGATGTAAGCAGGCATATTGGTTTAGCTAAGCGACTATTTTAATGACGCAAGCAAAAATGTTTTATAAACAATGGACCAAAAGGTTTATCGCAGTGGAATAAAACGCAACCATGAAGGCTTGCTGTTTTCATCACGGAGACGCCTCGTTATTTCCCCACAAATAGGCAATCAAAACAAAGCCTGAGCGATTGGGATTATTATTGTTTAACAGCATTTAACATTTCCTTATTTCTCAAAAACAATATTTCAATGTGCAACTAAAGAATAGTATCCTTTTCAAACTCTTTCGTTCCTTTGATATTTTTAGAACATAAATTCTACAATGCCTGACCTTAACACAGAGACACAGAGACACACACACTTTTTAAGACTTTTGGAAAAACTTTGGAGAGCGCCATATAATTAATATCACTCCCCTAACACTCACTAGAGTTATTTTGTACACACTCTATTTGCCTGTGCCTGTGTGCACGGTCTATACCTCATCTACTGTAGCGAGACACCTCAGGGAAATGTAAAACACTAATGAGCCCTGATCCTGAAGTGCATTCGCTTAAACACTTCCCAGGATTCTCATTGGTTCATGGTTGGGGAGGGGGGGGGGGCAGGAGAGAAGTAGTGAGGTTGAGCTCAAACACACAAGCATGTGGGTCTCCCTGAGGTAACACATGTTTGTGTGTTGGTGTGTCTGTATGTGTGTGTGCTCATCTCTTTGTTAGTGGGCAGGACAGGCTAGCGGCTATAGGGCGGAGAAAGGTACTGGGTTCGAGCCCCAATGGCTACCTGGAGGCGTCCTTGAACAAGTTGCCCAAGCCATGTCCACGACCTGCCACAAAGTCCAATCCAAAAAAGCCCCTTTAAGTGGCTTTGGATAAAAGCTAAATGACCAAACAAAGTCACTCTTCATTCAAGGTTTTGTGATGATAGTGCATCATTATTTTCTCCGGTTATCGTTGTTTGTCTCTTGTATTGCGATCAGTTTGTTTGTAAGTGGGTACAGGTTGGCTGTTAGTTAGTGACTGTGCTTGCTAATTTGTTTTTGTGTGGGCGCATGTGTGCCTATGGGCGTGTGTGTGTTTGTGTGTATGTGTGTGTATTCCGGGATGACCAACAACACCACACAACACAAGAAGCCTGTTTGTTGTGTGGCTGTCGTGACTGGCATGCAGACCAGCATGCGTATTCATCTGTGACACGGAGGACTCTGATTGGCTGACAGAGAGGCCTTGAACCCCGATGGGTCATTGGAGCTTGATTGCTGATCAACCAGTCCTTCTCTCCACCCAGCTCTCTCTCCACCCAGCTCTCTCTCTCTCTCTCTCTCTCTCTCTCTCTCTCTCTCTCTCTCTCTCTCTCTCTCTTCCCTCTCTCTCTCCTCTCTCTCTACATCTCTCTCTCTCCTCTCTCTCTCTCTCTCTCTCTCTCTCTCTCTCTCTCTCTCTCTCTACTCTCTCTTCCCTCTCTCTTCCCTCTCTCTTGTACCCTGCCCACAGCCATAAAAAGATAATTTATTTCTGTATGGTCCACTTAAAGATGTATCCATTGAGGGAATGTTTGTGTGTGTGTGTGTGTGTGTGTGTGTGTGTGTGTGTGTGTGTGTGTGTGTGTGTGTGTGTGTGTGTGTGTGTGTGTGTGTGTGTGTGTGTGTGTGTGTGTGTGTGTGTGTGTGTGTGTGTGTGTGTGTGTGTGTGTGTGTGTGCATGGCTATCTATGTGTATGATAAAGGGAGAGGGAGAGAGAGAGAGAAAAATAAATGGACTGAATTCAAAGAGCCTATATAACAAGGTTAGGGAAATATAGTGCGGGTCATCACGAGCCAATCACATTCCGCTCAGCATCATAACACCAGCTGTATCTCTAAGCAGGAGTAGAGGAGTTGTCCTTGTGTAATGGAATCTGTGGAGTGACAGGGGCACCTGATGTAGGAGCACATTGTTCTTAGTTTGACCTCATCTAGAGCATTCTCTATGTTTAGTTTTTCTTTGTTTTATGTGACTCAACAAAAAGTTAACAGTTGAAATCCAACATGCTGAATAACTTGTAGCACAAGATGCCATTTTACACGGCAAAAGAAAAAATACTTACACAAAGCCTATCTAAGACGAGATAATTGTGGGTTTTTTCTTCATTTAAGACCACGGAACGATGGAAGAAATATTGTGACCAATCCTACGAGAACAGACTGGAATGATTGACGATGACCCCGTAGCGATGTGCGATAGCGCTCATTATCTCTAGCTACGTCTCTGTACCGCTAGCATGGTAGAATGAGCCCTGTGTTGTCCCTTAGCATCGTAATTGGAAGAGCAGGCAGTTATTCCACTAGGGGCCTGGGCAGAGCCGCCTCAATTGAATCGCTAAGAGGCTTCTGTAAAAGGTGAATTAATTGAAAGTGACATGTTTAATAGTAGAAAATAACAAAAAACGATTTATCTGGCCAACCAACTGCAGTTTATTCGGCATCAATAAAATATGGCGCCTCAGATTGGGGGGATTTAGTGTAAGGCAGCGTTTTTGCCCATTGTGCCGTGTTTGTAAGAAGACATCACTGTAAAAGTTGAGAAGTAGGCGTCTGACAGTGCACTCGCAATTATCATAAGAAAAAACAAAACAATGGCTCACACACTAGCTTTACAAAATGTGATAGGCCTACTTAAACAGTCACTGTCTTTTATTTTTTTTGTTTTAATCAGCATCCTCTACAAGGCTGAACAGAGGGAAGGAGGAAATGCTTTTACTGAACCGGGAACTGAATAATGCATGCCTCATCATATGCAGTACATTCAAGTACATTTCTCCATGTTCCTTCTTAAGCGACATGGGTTCATCTCTGTCATCTTAACCATCTTGTCTTTGGCTATAACTTTGCTTGTGAGTGTCTGGATAATTAAAAATTCACAATGTATAATTAAATGTCTAAAAGGTTTAATAAGATCAACCCGATGCTACCGAATAATGTTATTGTGTTACCAGAATGAATGTTATTCTTGATGGAAGGGGGATGCACGTGCACAAGAAAACACACAGACAGACCGACATACGCACACACACGCACGCACGCACGCACGCACGCACGCACGCACGCACGCACGCACGCACGCACACACACACACACACACACACACACACACACACACACACACACACACACACACACAAACGTCGCCTCTCCAGCTTGTCTTTCATTTGGACTTGGGTTGTTGTGTTTGTGGATGGTGTTTGATTGACTTTTGGTTTAGGAAGGCCTCATAGAAAAAACAAACCAGACAAATAGGTCAGTAGGTTCTTGCTGAGCTCACTCTCAGACCAGTCCACTGTGTGTCTTCATTGTTCTTATAAGCACTGCTGCTCGCTGCGTCTAAGGCGTAGCCGTGTCATAATAATTGCAGCCTGTGGTATCGCTGATTAACCCTCATCTGAACCGAACGACCCTGGGCCAGTGTGAGAATGTTTTGAGTCGTAATCTGAATGTTCTCAGGGCCTCAAATGCACTGGAAACATTCTGATAATATTATTTCTTCAAACAGTATTAGATTGATGTCATTCGGTGCCGGGGGCAAAATAATAATTTAATAATATGTTGTATTTGCACACTCAGAGACAGTAACAAACCACAAACAAAAATATGAGACACGACTTATAACATAATTGTATTGTCATTAATGTGGGGTTTCTTTGCTGTTCAGTTTTGCTGTGTTTGTAGTTTTTGAAGTTATTGGTTGTGATTACAGTGTGAGTTTGAGTGTGAGATTGATGCTGAAAACTGAAATATGACAGCCGTTTACTAATTCATTTGACGTTCGGCTCGGTCACATGATGGGTTTGGGGGGAAGGGGCCAGGCCTTTCTGTGTGTCAGTGCATCTAACGCACCGCTATAAGTTTTGTCCCACAGAGAAAAAGAAAAAAAAGCTCTTTGAGATTGACAGAACAGGGGCTGGGGTCGCTTTCATACTCTGCCATTTCTCATTGTAACAGCGAGGAGATTTTGTCCTTTTGAAATTCATCAAATCTCTTGCAGTGTGCATAATGCATGGATTTCTCTCCCTCTCTCTTTTACTCTCCCCTTCTCTGCCTCTCTCTGTTTCTCAAGCTTAATGTTTAGGCTTCAATGGGCTTTCAGAAGCGTCAACACAGAGAGGGAGGAATGAGAGTGGGAGTGAGAACGAGAGCGGAGGGGAGGGACAATGCTTGAGACAGTGATTGAAGAGGGGGGGAGAGAGAGGCTTGTTAGAGAGTGAGAGGGAGAGGGAGTGTGATATGAGAGAGTGAGGGAGAGAGAGGGGGGAGAGTGAGTTTGGGTGAGATATGACAGAGAGAGATGTGAGGGAAGAAAGATGATTGATCATGATAATGACGATATGATATATGAGTCCGAGAGAGCGAGGGGAAATAGATGAATGAGGGAGAGAGAGGGAAGAAAAGTGATGATTGAGAGTGACTTGAGGGAGGGGGAGGGGGGAAGAGAGAGATTAATGAGAGAGTTATGAGGGAGAGAGGGTGAGGGAAGAGCGAAATAAGTGAGAGTAATATGAGGGAGAGAGGGGAAGGGAGGTGAGAGGAGCGGGAGAGGAGTGAGGGTGATATGAGGGAGAGAGAGAGTGCAGTCAGTGATATGAGGGAGAGAGAGGGAGGCTCACATGATGCTGCAGGGTAACGTGACAGGTTGCCCCGCGCTGGGTTACAGAATGTGGGAGCAGAAAACACAGCGGCGGTAATGTTTCCCTTTCAATTTCACCTTCCTCTCATTCACCCTCAATTTTCTCTCCCACACTCACCCGCTCTCCCTTCCACCACGCTACTCTCCCACCATCGCCCCGTTTATGTCCTTTTTTCCACACTTTCTCTCTCCCACTTTCCCTGCTCCTGATCCATGCCACCTCCTCTCATGGTCCTCTCGCTATCCCCTCTCCTCTTCCTCCCCTTCTCTCCTCTCCTCCTCCTCCCCTCTCCTCTTTCTCCCCACCTCTCCTCCCCTCTCCTCTCCTCTCCTCTCCTCTCCTCTCCTCTCCTCTCCTCTTCTCTCCTCCTCCTCTCCTCTCCTCTCCCTCTCCTCTCCTCTCCTCTCCTCTCCTCTTCCTCTCCTCTCCCCCTCTACTCTCTCTATCTCCCTCTCTCCAACCTCCCCCTCCCCCTCTTTTTCTCTCCTCTCCATCCTCTCTCCTCTCTCTCAACCCTCCTCCTCCTCTCCTCCTCCTCTCCTATCTCCTCCTCATCACCTCCTCCTCCTCCTCTCCCCCACACCCCCACACCCCCACCCTCCTGATCTCCTCTCTCTGTGACTAAAGGGAGCCCCCTCCTCTGCAGTGGTCTCCCGCCTCACTGATTTGCCCGCTGCTCGGGGAGGATTTGCATAGGCTGGCCCACTTGCAGGGTTCTCCCCTCCCACTTACCCTTCCCTCCCCCCCCCCCCCCCCCCCCCCCCCCCCCCCCACCTCTTCCCTCCATCCCATCAGCTCTGCTTAGATTCACCTGGGTCCGGTCTCATCTCGTCTTCGTTTTCTCTTGTTCCCTCACCCTCTCTCGCGCGCGCTCTATCCCTCCGTGCTCTGTGACGATCTCTTGCTCGCTCTCTCTCGCTCTCTTTCTCCCACTCACTTCCTTGCACTTTCTCGTTTTCTCATCATCTTGTTCTGTTCTCTGTCTCTCCCTCACTCTCTCTCTCTCGCTTTCTCTCTCTCTCTCCAGTTGCTTCTTTGCTGTTTTCCCCCTTTTTTTATTTCCTTTCTTCATCCTCTCTTTCTCTCTCATCCTCTCGCACTCTCTCACGCTCTCTCTTGCCCTGCTCTCTCGCTTTCATCCTCTTTCTCTCTTGCTCTCCTCTCTCTCAGGCTCTCTCTCTCTCGCCCTCCTCTCCTCTCTCTCAGGCTCTCTCTCTCTCGCCCTCCTCTCCTCTCTCTCAGGCTCTCTCTCTCTCTCGCCCTCCTCTCCTCTCTCTCAGGCTCCTCTCTCTCTCGCCCTCCTCTCCTCTCTCTCTCTCTCTCTCTCCTCTCTCTCTCTCTCGCCCTCCTCTCCTCTCTCTCAGGCTCTCTCTCTCTCTCTGCGCTCTCGTTGTCGGTCCTCTATCTGTGGAGTAATGCGTGGAAGACCCGGGGAGCGCTAACAAGCCTTGACAAGCCGCACTTTCCGGAGCGGAAAAAAACCACTAAAGATAGAAGATATATATTGTTAAAAAAAGAAATGGAGCTAAACTTAAAAGGACGTAGGCAGGGAAGGCAGTGATCGCTGCGCAGCGGGGGAATCCGATTCAGTGATTCTGCGAGGTTTAAGAGCGGTTAAGAGAAGAAAAAGACCCAACGTGAAACTGACGAGACACATTCAAGAGAGAGACGGGAAATCTGTTTTGTGTGCGTCTGTCACGCGTTGAGCCCCGTTTCCTCTCTGTTCTCCCTCTCTCTCTCTCTCTCCGTCTCTCCTGCGCGGTCTCATTGCCGCGGCTGCGTGTGTTCTGTGTTTTTTTTTTCCCGATCCGTGTCTTGACGCCGCTGAGCTGAGCTGAGCTGCGCGGAGGCAGAGCCAAGTCAGCGGCATCGGCGGGAGCACGCCTGGGATCAGAGCGCACGCCGCAAACGCCGCTCGTTCTGCTTTTTGGACTCGCTCGTGGCACTCGCGCTTCCATCCTTGCCCCCCCCCCCCCCCACTCGCCCAGTCGCCCACCCCGAGCCGGCCCAGCCTCCCGACCC
>OLKM01000289.1:12500-20373 GCA_900291075.1 Melanogrammus aeglefinus | reverse complement strand
AAGACCCGGGAGCGCGTAACAAGGCCTTGACAAGCCGCAACTTTCCGGGGGCGGAAAAAAAACCACTAACAGATAGAAGATATCATATTAGTTAAAAAAGAATATGGAGCTAAACTTAAAGGGACGTAGGACGGGATAGGCAGTGATCGCTGCGCAGCGGGGGACATCCGATTCAGTGATTCTGCGAGGTTTAGAGCGGTTAGAGAAGAAAAAGACCCAACGTGGAACTGGACGAGACACATTTCAAGAGAGAAGACGGGAAATTCTGTATTTTGTGTGGCGTCTGTCACGCGTTGAGCCCGTTTCCTCTCTGTTCTTCCCTCTCTCTCTCTCTCTCCGTCTCTCCTGCGCGGTGTCTCATTTGCCGCGGCTGCGTGTGTTCTGTGTTTGTTTTTTCTCCGATCCGTGTCTTGACGCCGCTGAGCTGAGCTGAGCTGCGCGGAGGCTAGAGCCAAGTCAGCTCGGGCATCCGGCGGGGAGCGACGCCTGGGATCAGAGCGCACGCCGCAAACGCCCGCTCGTTCTGCTTTTTTGGACTCGCTCGTGGCACTCGCGCTTCCATCCTGCCCACTCCTTGCCCCCCCCCCCCCCCACTCGCCCAGTCGCCCACCCGCGAGCCGGGCCCAGCCTCCCGACCCCCCCACCACAACCCGCCCCGCCGCCGGTGAAGGGGATCACACGGGAGGGGAGAGACGAGAAACGAGAGACGACCCCTCTAGGCGTCCCACACTCTCGCCGGCACGAGTCTCGCCACAGGAAAAAAAAAAACTCCTCTGGCGTGAAGCGAGGCATCAAAGGAGCCCGGGCGCACGGTGGCGTTCAGCGAGGACGTGCCGGGTCGGTGGCTCGAAAACAAACCAGGACCAGAGAGGGGGACAGTCGGCTGCTTTTGTTGAAAGGAGTATCGAGCCACGGAGCGGTCGTAGGGCCGCTGCTGCCAGGCTCTTCCCGTACTTTGGAGAAGAAGTGCCGAAACAACGGAAAAGCGTGCGTTGTGTTGATTTGGTGTGCGTCTCTCGCTATGGATTTGGCCGCAGCCGCCGCGTCTCTGCCACCCAAGGGTCACTGCCTCTGAGATTCGTCGTTTTTTTTAAAAGGTTTTGCCCGGCGCTCTTGCGTGTGTAGGGAGGTTTCGGTGCTTGGCGGGGGTCTCGTGGGTGAAGAAGGAGGCGGGGAGGGAGCTCAGCGATGCTCCCTGGTCAAGGAAAGCCCCGTGAGGGCACGCCGACGTGGATCTGCTCCCTGGTGGTGGGCTGGGTGGTCCTGGGCTCGTCCTGGGGCTGGTCGTCCTCGGACCTCCACCTCCTGTCCCCCACCTCCGGTGCCCCTCTCCCGGCCCCCGCCCTCCCCCGGCCAGACCACCAGCCGCGCACGCTGGGCTCGGCCACGCAGCACCGGCCCCTCGTCTCCATTTACCGCTCCCCCGCCTCCATTCGCGGTGGCCATGGTGAGTCCCCCCCCCCCCCCCCCCCCACCCGAACCCCCGCCAGCCCCCTCACCCTCCTTTCCCTCGTTAGACTCACCCTCACTCACTCACTCACTCACTCACTCACTCACTCACTCACTCACTCCTTCATTCACGCAGGCACTCACACACGCATGCACCTACTCATTCACTGACTCACTGACTCACTCACTCACTCATTCATTCATTAATTTATTGGTTCATTCAATCAAGAGCGACACAGTATGCCTCTCTCTCTCTCTCTCTCTCTCTCTCTCTCTCTCTCTCTCTCTCTCTTCTCTCTCTCTCTCTCTCTCTCTCTCTCTCTCTCTCTCTCTCTCTCTCTCTCTCTCTCTCTCTCTCTCTGTTTGTTTCAATGCTCGATATTTTTTTGTCCCAAATTGTACTGCCGTTCGCTGCATCACTGCCTCGGTCTCCGTCTCGCACGCTAACCCCCGCCACCGCGGCGTTACTTCGAGCTAATGGTAGCTGACAGCTGTACAACGTTGTTAGCACCCCGCGTTGCTGTTGTTGTGGTTGGCATTATGGCTTTCAATTCAGTCAAACAAGCAGGAATGCACTGTTCACACAAGTCAACGCACACACACACACAACCGCACACACTCACACACACACAAAACCACATAAACACACAGGTACACACACATATGTGACGTGTCTGTGCATGGAGAACAGGCCACCTGCTTTTATTGCTTTAATTTATGCGTGCATTTATTTGGAAAAAGTTACTCAAACTGTTCTTTTTTTATGCAGAGTGAGAAACAATTCCCCTTCATGGTCCATATGTAGTTCATTTTTTATTATGTATTTGAGGAATTTGTGTCCGTGTGTGGATTTATGTATGTGTGTGTGTGTGTGTGTGTGTAAGATAATATAATGTAATGCCTAATTACTTACTTTGCTTGCTTAGTTTCATTTTACTGTTGAAGTTTCTTGCTGAATTAGTTCCTTCCTTATTAACTTACTTACTTGCGTACTTGCCTACATGCATCTTACTAACTTACTTAGCTTCTTGCTTGATTGCTTACTTTCTTGTCTACTCACTTAGTTACTTACTTACCTACTTACTTACTTTCTCATTTACTTGTCTGCCTCATTCTTGGTTTCTTACTTACTCACTGATTGATTTACTTAATGAATGGCGCTAATGATGCGAGATGAAGAGAAGACACCAGACACTGCTAGCCATCTCATGTCCTGTGAACCACTAGAATTCAGATGAGTTGATCCATTGAGAGGTCTAAAACTTACATCGTAGCTTCCCAACTAAATGTAAAAAAACACATCAAAAGTTGAACATTACAGCCAAGACCTTTTTTTCCTTTTCAACCGTCCATTCATGACAGTATCGACTCCATGTTTGTTCCCCATTTTGGGGACCGTCCCAAAATGGCTTCCCTTTCATGTCAGGCCAGATCAATCCATCCCAGAGGACGCAAACGATTTAAAAGTGTTAGCCGGCAGGTCTGTGCTTTGACTTCCTCCACAGCACACGGTGAGCTCATTTTGTAGTTCGGCACGTAGGAGCTACTGAAGCAGATGGGCTTGACAGGCAACGGAGGAAGCAGCAAGACAAAGGATCTGCATTAGTAATGGAGGGTGTGTGCGTGTGTGTGTGTGTGTGGGTGTGTGCGTGTGTGTGTGTGTGTGTGCGTGTGCGTGTGTGTGTCTGTGGACATGTGTCTGTGTGTGTGGTGTGTCTGTGGCAGATGTGTGTGTGTGTGTGGGTGGTTGTTGCTGTGTGTGGCGTGGTTGACGTGGTGTGTGTGTGTGTGTGTGTGTGTGTGTGTGTGTGTGTTGTGTTGTGATGTGTGTGTGTGTGTGGTGTGTGTGTGTGTGTGTGGTGTTGTGTGTGGCGTGGCTGGTGTGGGGTGTGTGGGGCGGGGGGCGGTGATGGGTGCCAGCCATGGCAAATAGTGAGCCTGATGGGCAGAGGGAGGGGGGATGGCTAGCAGACACTTTAAATGCTTCAGATGCATTGCTAATGCCCCTTGCCCAGACGGTAGGTATGAGGATTGATTAAACGCACCGCATCTTCAACTGTCTCGTGTTTTGCCCTTGGCGTTTGTATTCTCCATGTTACACAAACACAGACACAGACACACACCACAAAAGGCAGGTGCTAGGGTTCTTTGACTTGACGTTGTTGTTTGCTGTTTGTTTTGCACTCGGTCGTTGATTGTTGTTACCAAACAAGGTTTGTCATCTCCATCTCATCCTTTGAAAGGTTAAGGAAATAGGCTTTTGTTGCATCTGTTAGGACATTGTACAACAAGGGGTATTGAGTTTTGAAAATAGATAAAGTTGGTTCCTCATTTCCCATTGATAGATGCCAGTGGAAACAGAGGTGCACTCTGGGAACTGTTTTATTCTTCTTTCTTTTTTTGCTGAAGAGTGGGGATAGGACTAATATGGAATTGGTGACTGATTTTAGACTATGATTACAGTTGTGACATAACATTTCATCGTTCACATTTTGTGATCCTCCTCTACAATGTAACCGCACAACGCAGACCAAGTCATAAGAATATATATATACCATTTTTTTAATCTTTTTTTTATTATCTATGCAAAACTCTCAAGGAAGATTATCACTGTGTCTCATTGGTTGATCAAGATTCATTGCAGCATTGTCTGCTCTCAGACCAACGTCTCTAAGTGCAAGGAGAGAGGCAATAGATAAAGGCACCATTGTAATGTGTGTGTGTGTGTGTGTGTGTGTGTGTGTGTGTGTGTGTGTGTGTGTGTGTGTGTGTGTGTGTGTGTGTGTGTGTGTGTGTGTGTGTGTGTGTGTGTGTGTCTGGGCATGTGTGTGCATGGGTTTTAAGCCTGTTTACAATTCAGAATCCAGACACTGGCCCCGTTTGGCATGATTGTAATTACAGATTCCGAGGAAGTCTTGGTATGATAACCAAAGAGATAAATTGCGGAAAATACACACACACACATGCACACACACACTTATATTCTCTAGGATTCATATAAACATGCATTTATCAGACATTTGATATGATTTAACCCCTCCCAGTTAGTAGGTGGGAGGCTTTCAGTGTTCAGAAAACCCAATAAGAGAGTTCTGTCCACTCTGACAGGCTCTGCAACTGTGTGACGCAGAATGACATACTCAGCCTAGCTCAGGCTAGGTTTGGGAGTGTCAATAGTAAGATTATTGGTACAGAGAGGTACAGGATAGCCAACATTTTCTATGTGCAGAATATATCAGCTTTGGGATGTGATTTGATTGTGATTTTATTGTTTACCTCAATATCGATCAGAATTGACTACAGATATCTCATGGAAACTTGAGGCTACGAGTTAGTTAAAATGTTACATATTTCCACTTTAATTAGTGATTTTGAAAAAAATCGTGTTTCTTTATTGTCCCAAATCAAAAAATCCCCCAAGCCATAAGATATAGCCTCAAAAGTGTCTATAGCCTCAATGTGTCTTTTCTTTGAGAATGCTGTTATTGGAGCTTCAAAACTGCTCATCAAGTATGTTTAAAATGCTAAAAGGTTCAGCACCCGCATGCCGACATTTGCACGGCCTCAATCCTTCCCAGGAACGGGCCGTCACAGCAATGCAACTCTCCTGAGCAGCTTGCGTCGTCCCTACTGATGCGCTGTCATTGGTATGCAGCCCCAGCGGCTGCTGTGGAATGCATTGGTCCAGGTGCGTGGCTGCATAATGACTTGGCCCCTGTGTAACACACTGTATGAATTATTCTGATGAACTGGGAGAGTTCTGGACCTCAAGTGACACGCTCCCTGTTTTGGAGTGTGTGTGTGTGTGTGTGTGTGTGTGTGTGTGTGTGTGTGTGTGTGTGTGTGTGTGTGTGTGTGTGTGTGTGTGTGTGTGTGTGTGTGTTTGTGTTGGGGTGTGTGTGTGTGTATGTGTGTGTGCGTGCATGTGTGTGTGTGTGTGTGTGTGTGTGGAGATTCAGAAAATCCATGTTTGTGTGATTGCGTATGTGTGTGTCGGATGGAGAGAGAGATTCAGACTATCCCTGTTTGTGTTTGTGTAAGCGTGTGTATCTATGGGCTGTTGTGTGTGTGCTTGTGCTATTATACAGTGTACTCGCTATTCCAAGCCATTCAGTGATATTGCCCTCTGGACGTCCATGGTGAGTGCAGAGAGGAGTGCAGAGAGGAGTGCAGCGAACAGAGCCAAGCGTGGAGGGGGGGGGGGGGGGGGGAGATGGAGGAGATGGAGGAGAACCAGTGGAGGGGGGTGTAGAGGAGAAAAAATAACAGAGACGGACCCCTGTTTTTCTGCATGTCAGCGAAGACGAAAACAAGCAGCGAACACAAACGCTGTCCTATTTCTTTGATTCCAGGCAGTCTCCTGGATGCTCAGCTTATTCCTCTTGTAGGGGCTTAGTGATGTCATTATTTGAGGACTCTGCTGTTTCATGCCTTTGTTGTTGTTGTTGTTGTTGTTTTTGTTGTTGCAGTTGTGGCGGTGGTTGTTGTTATTGTTTTTTGAAGGGCTAGAGCAGCAGAGGAGGGGGAATGTGACAGCACTGAATCACGGATTACAAAATGAACCACAACAAAGAAGAGAAACGGAGAAAAACAGAGAGGAAAGGAGAATTAGCAGGAAGTGATGGGTGTTGGCAATATGGTGTAGGGGGGAGAAACAGAGGAGGAGGTGGGCGGGAGTGGGAGGCGGAGTGGAGCGAGAGCAGCCGGAGGGACATTGTGTCGCTGTTAATGAAATGATGACAGAGGTGTGACAGCTGGACTCTTCTTAATCCCCTCCATCTCTCTCCTCCTCTTCAATCTCCTCCGCTCTCTTCCTCATCATACCTCCTCCGCTGACCTTCAGCTCACCTCCGTGTCAAATCCGCTCACTTCTTTGCCATCTTACCCCTCCTTTTATGCCAATTTCCCTCTGAACAGTTTGTATGTATTTTCTTTCACAATGCAGACGAGCATAATTTTTTATGCCACACAGTATTTTCTTTCTCTCCCACAATCTGCTTACGCAGCACATGGAACCAGTTTCTTTCCCCAAAAAGTTTTTGCTAGCTACTCCTCTCTCTCTCTTTCTCTCTCTCTCTCTCTCTCTCTCTCTCTCTCTCTCTCTCTCTCTCTCTCTCTCTCTCTCTCTCTCTCTCTCTCTCTCTCTCTCTCTCTCTCTCTCTCTCTCTCTCTCTCTCTCTCTCTCTCTCTCTCTCTCTCAACCATTCACACACACAATCACACACATAAACAAACGCCTACACACACACACACACACACACACACACACACACACACACACACACACACACACACACACACACACACACACACACACACACACACACACACACACACACACACACACACACACACACACACACACTGCCTCTACCCCCCTCTTGGCCATGACGGAGCCCTGAATCACTTATTAATGAATAAGATGAGATAATATAAGATGTTCCCCAAGTCTTACTCCGTTCGGTTCCGCTGTGCTGACAGGAAGCCAACATGTCTCAGCACGGTCGGTTAAATATATATTTATGTTTAAATATTTCATCCCCGCCACGTCGACAACCACCATCAGCCAGAATACATCCCTGCAATTTGATTGGTTGAAAGTGGTTACATGCACGGTTTTTGGATCTAAAGTCATAACCCAAAGACCAAGTGACCGACTCTGCTTCAGGTGATTGGTGTAAAACCCTGTCACCATGGAGACAGCAACAGGAGCCCCAGAGGTATCCGTGGAGAGAGAGAGAGAGAGAGAGAGAGAGAGAGAGAGAGAGAGAGAGAGAGAGAGAGAGAGAGAGAGAGAGAGAGAGAGAGAGAGAGAGAGAGAGAGAGAGAGAGAGAGAGAGAGAGAGAGAGAGAGAGAGAGAGAGAGAGAGAGAGACCTCCAGGTCAACATATTGGCTTAAAATGTATTACCTTCAGATGTTTGATCATCACAATATTGATTAGTAAATAATTATCAATCTCTCACTTCTCATGACTTATTAAAATGTGGTCATTTCTCTCTCTCTCTCTCTCTCTCTCTCTCTCTCTCTCTCTCTCTCTCTCTCTCTCTCTCTCTCTCTCTCTCTCTCTCTCTCTCTCTCTCTCTCTCTCTCTCTCTCTCTCTTCCCATCTTTGTCCCTCCCCCTCTCCACCGCCTGCTGTTCTGAATTCTGTCAAGCAATCTTATTATGGCCTGGTGTGGGTCCGGTTAGCAGTTAATACAAGATGTGGCAGGGAGACCGTAGTTCAAAGGAGCAGGGGTGGTCTCTTCAGGAGATGGTTTGAAGGGCCAAGCTTTTACTTTTTGGTCCCACAGTCGCACACAACACACACTAACCCCCCCCCCCCCACACACACACACACACACACACACACACCACACACACACACACACACACACACACACACACACAACACACACACACACACACACACACCACACACA
>OLKM01000289.1:0-7500 GCA_900291075.1 Melanogrammus aeglefinus | reverse complement strand
GGAATAATGAATCATAGGCCAAACTTCTGACGACTAAAGGATTTATATGTGTTCAGCTCAAGAGAGATTGGGGTTGGGGGTAGTTGCTGCCGTTGCCTGATAAAGCATAAACCACATCAATTATACATATTAGCACTCGACTGACTAACTAAAAGAGACTTACTGGCGACATGGGGGGGGGGGGGGGTGGACACCAAACAAAACAAAAGGTGTTGTTTAATACGTATGAAAATACAAATACAGAACAAATTTCAGTCACAGTTTCGTGAGATTAGATAAGCAGGATCACGTCAAACGCAGCTTACCTCGGTTTGTGTGTGTGTGTGTGTGTGTGTGTGTGTGTGTGTGTGTGTGTGTGTGTGTGTGTGTGTGTGTGTGTGTGTGTGTGTGTGTGTGTGTGTGTGTGTGTGTGTGCGTGCGTGCGTGCGTGTGTGTGTGTTTGTGTGTACGTCCATGTAGTGTACAGGCTAATCTCTGCGTTTAGTTGACGTGTCGAGCAAAAAAAAATGACGTGCCGTCGTATCGGTGGCTTAGATCCACAGGCGGGAACAAGGCAGCCCTGTGTTCCCTGAATGAGGCTCTGGAGGGAGAGAGAGAGAGAGGGAGAGAGGGAGAGGGAGAGAGAGAGGGAGAGGGAGAGACAGAGACAGAGAGAGGGAGAGAGGGAGAGAGAGAGAGAGAGAGAGAGAGAGAGAGAGAGAGAGAGAGAGAGAGAGAGAGAGAGAGAGAGAGAGAGAGAGAGGGAGAGAGGGAGAGGGAGAGAGAGAGAGAGAGACGAGAGAGAGGGAGAGAGGGAGAGAGAGAGAGAGAGAGAGGAGAGAGAGAGAGAGAGAGAGAGAGCGAGAGAGAGAGAGAGAGTGTGTACCCACGCGTGGTGTGTCACCAGCATTAATCCTCCACAGCGATACCGGCCGACCACCAAACCAGCGCTTTTCAATGTGATGAATAAGAACTGTCCCTCTTACTTTTCTGTTCCTCCCCCTTTTTACCTGGTTTCCCGCTCTTGCTCTCTTTGTCTTTTTTCAGAACGCACTCGACTGTTTCCTTGTTTTTTGCCTGTGATGTTTTCACCTGAACACAGACTTTCTTTCTCTTTCTCTTTCTTCTTTCTTTCTTACTCTAATTTTTCTGTTCCTCTCTCCCGCTCTGCCTTCCCCCTTTTCATGCTTTTGCTTTTTCTCTTGTCCTTTGTTCATTCCGTTATCTTTCTCCTGTTTTATTCATGTTTCTTTATTTCTCCCCCTGTCTCTGTTTCCATAGCCACACGCCTGTCATCCTTCGCTCCTCATCTCTCTCTCTCTCTCTCTCTCTCTCTCTCTCTCTCTCCTCTCTCTGTCTCTCATAGCCACACGCCTGTCATCCTTCGCTCCTCTCTCTCTCTCTCTCTCTCTCTCTCTCTCTCTCTCTCTCTCTCTCTCTCTCTCTCTCTGGAGTCGTGGGCCGAGTGGGTCGTTGAGCGGACACGGCCCTGACGTGTGTTATAACCCCCCCCCCCCCCCCTATCTCTGTCTTACTGTTTTGTTTCTGGATTACACTCGTGCGACGGCTGGTATTTTCCGCTGAGCCGGAGCAAAGCTTATTTGTACTCAGAGAAAAGAGGCGCAGCGAGGAAATAAACGACCATGCCCGAAAAAAAAGTGTTTACCACCCACTGCAGTAAGAGAGACCTCGACCTGGCAGGCCTGTACCGTGGTGTTTGTTTGTGTGTGTGCGTGTGCGTGTGCGTGTGTGTGTGTGTGTGCGTGTGTGTTTGTGTGTCAGGGTAGGAAATAAAAAATGTAACAAGGGATTTGTTGCCCCGGTCTAATACATTTTCAGGGCAGTCTGGATCCCTTCCAGGCCAATTTGGTCAAACACTGCCGAAACAACGAAATACCTTATTTTCTCTATGTTGCATGACTAATATTCTATGACTCCAAGGAAAAAAAATATAATTTGCTACAGCTTTGCAAATACAGAAGTTAACACGGTTTTTCAGGGCCATTTAGAAGCCCCGGTAATCCCAATTTCAAAGGCAATTATAGTTTTTTTACCTAGCCCCTATGTGTGTGTGTGTGTGTGTGTGTGTGTGTGTGTGTGTGTGTGTGTGTGTGTGTGTGTGTGTGTGTGTGTGTGTGTGTGTGTGTGTGTGTGTGTGTGTGTGTGTGTGTGTGTGTGTGTGTGTATTTAAACTTAGATCCATTACTTTAATTACAGTCCCTCTGGTGTTGGGTTTGGTTAATGCGTCAGCGTCGGTGTGGCCCGGACAAAGACCTACGCACACCTTAGCCAACCTCTAATGTTGGGACACACTCACACACACATGTAATTGATGAGTGAGTAGAGGTGATTATCGGAGTGGTTATTGAACACTGCAGACGGAATCAATGAGGGAGTTTTGCTATCAATCCTTCGGACAGCAGTTGTTGGTGTGTGTGTGTGAGTGTGTGTGTGTGTGTGTGTGTGTGTGTGTGTGTGTGTGTGTGTGTGTGTGTGTGTGTGTGTGTGTGTGTGTGTGTGTGTGTGTGTGTGTGTGTGTGTGTGTGTGTGTGTGTGTCTGTCTATTAGGGTCATTCACACCACTGTCGAGTTGTTTACTGCAAGGAAGAGATTAATATCGGCACTAATGTATGTGTGCGGGCGGGTTGGAGTAGGCGTGTGGGGGGTGACTAAATGTGATACACACACTCAAACCAACCAGGAATATAGAGGGAGGGAAAAAAAGTCCCTTCTCACATATCTGTCATGGCCGGGTTTGGTTTTGAGAAAGAACAATTTGTATGCGTATCATTCCAAGGATCTGTTGCATCACACTTTTGGCACGCATAGCACCCCTGGGGTAGGGGTCCCCTTTCCATACAGTGTGTGTGTGTGTGTGTGTGTGTGTGTGTGTGTGTGTGTGTGTGTGTGTGTGTGTGTGTGTGTGTGTGTGTGTGTGTGTGTGTGTGTGTGTGTGTGTGTGTGTGTGTGTGTGTGTGTGTGTGTGTGTGTGTGTGTGTGTGTGTGTGTGTGTGTGTGTGTGTGTGTGTGTGTGTGTGTGTGTGTGTGTGTGTGTGTGTGTATGAGTGTATACAGAACCTCATGGTCGGTTTGGGGGAATGGCTGTTTTGGTCATGCTGGAGATAATTGTTTTTTACACTGCCAGCGCACGCAGACAAGCAGAAAGCTCCACGTCGTATTGGATTCGGCTCCCATTCAAAGCCCTGTGTTACAGAGCGCTGAGTTTTTATTTTCACTTTTAAATGCATGTCTCAAATTGGAAAAACACGCATTTGCTGTATGTATCGAATACTTTCTATCCATCTATCTGTATGTGTTTCCATCCATCTTTCCCTCATTGTATCCAGATATAACCTCCTATGTCATAGTAGTTAGAGCCATGGCACATTGACACAACAACAACAAGTTTTAATGACAACAAGTTTTTACAAGACGTGGAACCGCTGGCTGTGTTGTTATCTGCGACGTTAATGGCTGCCATCAGTTTTGGGCGTCTGGGCGTCTTCATGAACACGGCACAGACCATTGACCGGTAAACGGTTCCCAGTTGCCTCGTGAAGGCGCCGCAGGAAATCACAACTGCTCTTAACTGGCGAGGAGCTCCAGACAAGGGTTTGCTCCGGTGTGTCTGGCAGACGAGCTCCAGACTTCCATTAAAACCACGGCGTTGTATAATTGTGAAAGTTCAGAAGAAACTCCCCGCAAAAAACATACTGTACATGATTCCCCCACCGGCGGTAACAATCGGTTGGACTCGGTGGAGCCGAGGAAGAGGGGGGAGGGATGGATGAAGGGAGGCTGGAAAGAGGGGAGAAGGGAGGGAAGAGGGAAAGATTGCAAGAAGGGGCGGAAGGACGGGGAAAGAGGAAGGATGGAGAGAGAGGAGGAATGTGACGAAAAAACGATGGACGGAACAAAAGATAATGGAAGATGAGAGGGATATAACTAAGATATATCTGCTACAACAGTAACTGCTTTACTATCAGACACAGCACACTCAACCCCCCCCCCCCCCACACACACACACACACACACACACACACACACACACACACACACACACACACACACCACACACACACACACACACACACACACACACACACACAAACAAACGCATGCACGCAAACAGACGCACACAGACACACACACTCACCACACACCACACACCCACACACACACTCGCTGTTCCTTCCTCTGGACTGTTGACAGGGTCCTTATGGGTTTTTAAATCACTTCCTTACTTTTCATTATCTGCCGTTTGATTGGATTGCGGAGCCCTGCTGCGGTGAATCATCAAGAAGCGATGCCGGTATTATCCTCCCGTTCCCACTCCACGCTCTCTCCACATCGCTGGGATTCTGCCACGTCAACCAGGGCTTTTAATTAAAGCCAAACAGCAACTATTTTGTTGTTGTTGGGTTTTATTATTCCCTTGTTGAACGTGCAAGCGAATGCAACCGCTCCATCATATTCCCGGATAATCACTGCTGGGGTTCGTGACGACGAGGATTTCATCGACGGTTGAAATTGCCGTGGCTCAACCGACGTGCGTAACCCGGGCTCCCATGTCGCTCCCTGACACCTTATATCTAATTATATATACCATTGTAATCATAAGTTATCGCTTCTTTATGGCTAGGCGTCCGGCTCCTGAAGTGGCTTTCAAAACTTTTACAACGTGATTATGATCACAGTTCATCCACGCGGCCGTGCGGAGCCTCCACCTTTATGCTACGTCTGTTTGATTTGATGTGCGTGCGGCGGCGGGGAAGCGGTGGAGAGTTGTAGCGGGAAGGCTTGCAGCTCCTCTCATTGGTGGATCGGCAGGAAAAGGTCTCGCCGAGATGGAGCGGAACACAGGAACATGGACGTTAGATGGAAAGAAGAAAAGCCTGGAACGTATATGTGTGTGTGTGTGTGGTTGTGTGTGTGTGTGGATGTGTGTGTGTGTGTGTGTGTGTGTGTGTGTGTGTGTGTGTGTGTGTGTGTGTGTGTGTGTGTGTCTGTGTGTGTGTGTGGTGTTTGGGGTGTGGGCTGTGTTTCTCTTAAGACAACTCACACGGACACACACAGACTCCCGCACCCACAAACACACACCCTGCTCACACACACAAACACACGCTACGTCGCTCGTTCATTGTGTTTTATATTAAAAATCATTTTTGGCGTGTTTGTCTCTGCTTTTTTTTTCTCTCTCGCCTGCAGTTTTTTCACTTCGATGTCATCAAAACTTATAATGCAGGTTGTGCCCACCCACGCCCGACCACCCTTTCCATGGAAAACAAAAAACACGCCATACACACACACACATTACACTCTGCCTCTATCCCGTGGTCCTTTTCCAACAGAGCCCTTTGCTTCTGTAATCAGAAAGCTGACCGGCGTTTGAAGTGTGCTAGCAGCAGACAACAAAAACTACTCGTTCAACAACAACGACACAAACAGCAACAACCAAAAAACTATCAGCGGCTGATCTGTATAAAAACCTCAGGCGCCACGTTTTAAGAGGGAATGAAAGAGTTCCCCATCTAAACTTTGACCCGGGGGAAGGGTGTATCTGTGTGTGTGTGTTTGTGTGTGTGCGTATGGAGGAGCAATACAGGGAGACGCCGTCCCTTCCGGCTGCGTTCAGGTGGCAGTAGCCCGCCTCATTTGCATTGATTACCTGTGGTTATTGAAGCGGTAGGTGGAGAAGCACGCCATTGACACAAATAGCTGCACACTCACACACACTCGTACACGTTTGTGCACGCACACACACACATCTGAACGTGCAAGGGGCACTTCCGGTGAGATTAAACAGTTCCTAGGTGTGTCAACACGTAATGTCCTTGTAGTAGCTTAGGGGGAGAAACTAATACGTTGACATCCTCTGTTGCCTGCCGTGCACGCGTGTGCAAACACACACACACATACACACAGACAAAAACACACACAAAGACTCCACTTCACTTCCCCACAGCAACTGGCGGATGAGTCATGCATAACAATGATTGATGATTACCCACAATGCATCTCCTAAAAGACAGAGAGAGAGAGAGTGGTGTAGCGAGAGAGGGGAGGAGAAAAGGCATAGAGATAGAGAGAGGAGGAAGCGACAGAGAGAGAGAGTTCGGGAGCAGAGAGAAGGAGAGAAGAAGAGAGACACACAGACAGACAGACAGACTGCGATAGAGATATACAGCATCATCAAAGATAATTAAAATATTGTAATAGGAGTAAAAATCACCCCTGGGTTGACCAAGAATAAACTTGGAGAGAATGAGGGCCCTTACCGTTATGGTCGGGTGGAGCCCACCGGAGTCCTTAGCAGAGTGATTAGAACCAGGGGAGAAGGTCCTTTACCTCCTGTGGTTACTGTGTTAGACCTACTGCATCATCATCTCAGAAGAGAGTTACTGGCCACCTCATAAATACAGTAATTGCTTCACTCTTTGAGGGTACCTCTGAGATTTAATCCTCTTTGTTTTCCGTATCTGCGCTATAACTACTAGTACTACTTGCTACTACTCAATAGTTATAATGATGATGTTGGTCGGTGGTGGTGGTGGTGTGTGTGCGTTGGTTAGAGGTGGTGGTGGTGGTGGTGGTGGTGGTCGGTGGATGGTGGGGTTGGAATGGATGATGCACGAATGACGATTGACGGATGATGTGATATTAGAATAATAATAAACGTTTATGTACACACTTTACAAAGTGCTCTTAAAGTGCACAATTACAAAAACACCGGAAAAAATTACAAGACTAAAGGTAAAGGTCACTTGTCGCCTTAATTGACTCATAAAGGGGTTTGGTGGCAGAATGTATCATTGAACTTTCCGTGGGCGACCATCTTGAGATGACTCAAGGCAGAGTAGGTCTAGTAGGCCTACTTCAAAATCCTAAATCAACGTCAACATACCGTCACCTAGGCTAAGGAAGGAACACTTTGTTTCGCCGCGTCTTGCATGAGAAAGGCTGTGGCAGTTTCACAACATCTCGCCATAAAGACAAATCCTTTCACGATCAGTTTCCAATCCACCACCAAAACACCATTACTACTAAAAATTATAACATTCCAAGAATCCTATGCTCCAAAATGGGGGTCTTTCTCTTTCGATTCTTTTGCAACGTGACGCTGCTATTATTGCACTTATCAACCCTCGTCATCTAGAAATGTGTTTGTCTGGCTTGCTCCATACTGCCGGAGGTGCCAACATTACTTGGAGAGGCGCAGTCTGACATTCCTGTCCCAGCCCCTTATTGCCCTGATGTATCATTATTGATTTTATCGGCAGACTGAGAATTATTAACATTTATCATCGGGGGAGATAAGGAACGTAGGCGTGTTGACGCGGCAGTGGATTAGTTGGCTTATGGAAAGCAAAACGATGACTGGAAAGAATGCTGACAACTTTGTGTGTCTGCCAAAAGCTGAAGGTCCTATCTGGATCTTTAGCAAGACGGGCTGGCTTTTAGGGCCTTTTGTTGCTAAACGTAGAATGATAATCACATTACACGGGCTTGAATGGAAACTGA
>OLKM01000288.1:186784-385592 GCA_900291075.1 Melanogrammus aeglefinus | reverse complement strand
TGCTAATCCCTATGTCCATTCCTGCCAACAACCAGTACACCACTCCGTTCACCTGTTTCACCACTGTTTTTTAAAGAGCACAAAAATTCCATCTTGGGACATAAGAACTTTTTCCAATTATATTGAAATAACGTCATTCGCGAGAGTAATATTTATATTAATTTTTCCAGATTAGATTTGGGATAAAATACCATTATCGTTTAATTGGAAGTGTAAAATCTGGGCGCTGCCTATTTTATAAGACAGGCCATGTGGACCCTATGTGGGCCGGCGCAACAAAATCTGGCTTCTAATGCCTTGGTGAAAGGGGCTAAATGGAAGGGGAATATTTCCACTTTGTGAAAAATAATGTTTCTCCATCTTTTCCCTCCCCCCATGACCCCAAGGTTTCAATTAGTCCCTTTTTGAAATGATTATCTTTGGTCATATAATCGTC
Source organism: Melanogrammus aeglefinus (assembly GCA_900291075.1). NCBI lineage: Eukaryota > Metazoa > Chordata > Actinopteri > Gadiformes > Gadidae > Melanogrammus > Melanogrammus aeglefinus. The sequence goes on along the minus strand of OLKM01000288.1, from coordinate 385,156 downwards.
CGTATTTTTACACCAACCCATAGATGTATCTGCAATAAATATAAGAGAAAATGCAACGCACACATTATACACATTACTGCTGTATGGCCTAATTGTGGGGATTCGGTTAAGTAATGTCGTCGCATGGTCTTCTACTTGGTGACATTTCGATGTTTCGCAAAAGCAATTTCTACTCACACAACCAACAGTAAAAAATTACAGTAGGCTACAGCCCTTTACGATGCACGCCTTACGAAAATGCACGCTTCGCATAAATACAGAAATCCTGCACAGAAAAAACCCAACATTTTTCTTAATTGCTATTAGTAGCCTATATAGCATGTTTATATAAGAGTCTTTGCCCCCTTTTTTTTTCTAAGAATAATGCTGCGAAAATTGAATCATAAGTTGTCAATGTGCCTAACCACCGTTCCCAATAGACTCGTGCTCATTGTGTGAAATCGGTCACACTAACAGCGCACCGAGAAACCCTTCTTATTAAACGGTGCCTATAAAACAGTAACACTTCGCCTCAACAACAGTCTCCATAAGTTAACAAGTTATTCACACAGCCTAATGGTTTTCCCAAGCATTATCCCCAAGAATATATATAGGGACCGAGCTATGGCACATATCTGTGGCGTTTGAAATGACCGAAACATTCGCACACACACATTCACGCGTCTATAGATCCCATGGCACGGTTCAGTTCTAGCAGCAAACCGCAACGCAGTAGTTCTGTCATAAAACCACTGGTGTATCTCTCCTACCCCCGCCACTGAAACCGCGCTCTCACACGCACTCACTCGCTGATCTACCAAACCAGACATCAAAAGCTATCTGGATATCTTGCGTCTTGATTAATAACACAACAATAACAACAACACAACAGGAAAACGGACACCGATATCCTTTCGCGCTTTGTCGGCGTTCATCCCGCCGATCACCTCGTCTGTATCCCCCGACCACACCTCTCGCGGCGGTTGGAACGCCTACTGTAGCCCTAGTGTACAGCCGCTCGCTCTACACTACTCAGTGCACCCCTCCATTCCCGCACACACCACACCACCACCACCCCGCTCTGTAACGCAGCTCGTCATACACCGCCTCGATACGGAGTCCGTCGGCGTCTCCTACCCCGCACAGGATGAATCCAGTTCAACTTCTTCTTCCCCTCTTCGGTTCCTGCGCCGGTGTGACACTTTGATGGCTCTGGTTAATATCTGGGGATCAGAGCTGAGGGGGACCGTCAGAGCTCCGGTGTTGCTACACCATAATTTGCGCCTTCGGGGGAGCCGTAAGAAAATGCTGCGGGTGTTGGGGGAATAAAAAAAAAAAAAAAAAAAAAGTGTGGCCTCGGATGTCTCCGTCAGCGAAGGTGGTGGGAGTTGCCCCAGAGCGTGTTTAAAAGGATGGCAGCAAAAGGGGTTTCCCAACAATTCTGCTGAGCTGGCATCCTGTAACTTTGCAATTAGTTGGCGGCGAGTCTCAGAGTAGCAGCGGACCCGCTCCCGCCCAGAGAGGTGAACACGATCCGATACGCAATCTTGGACCAGCGAGAGATGTTTACGCACGTTGCGCGTCCGTCAGATTTCGTTCCTATTGGCCCAAAGCATGCCATTGCAGGCTATTCCTAACCACGTTGTATTTATATACCGAAGGTGTGTGTGTGTGTGTGTGTGTGTGTGTGTGTGTGTGTGTGTGTGTTGTGGAACCAGTACTGTGGTGTTGTTACAGATGTACCCAGGTGTGTGTGTGTGTGTGTGTGTGTGTGTTGTGTGTGTGTGTGTGTGTGTTGTGTGTGTGTGTGTGTGTGTGTGTGTGTGTGTGTGTGTGTGTGTGTGTTTGTGTGGTGTAGAGAGGAGACAGGAATTAGTGGAGACAACAGAGGCCATTAAGAGCAGATATCTCTTATTCACTTAAAATTCTAAAACATAGCCAAACTAAGCCCTCACTATATTCTATAGCCTAACGAATACTCCATAGCCTAACAACTCTGTAGCCTAACTAAGACCAACTACTATATTCTATGGCCCTAACTATTATGTAGTCTCTTTTATAGGCCTATACTATTTACTTACTAATTATCTCAAAGCCTCCCCTAGTAGCCTAATTTATATTCTACAGCCTAATAATAATCTAGAGCCTTACTACTCTAAAGCCAAATGAACTACATTATAGCCTGACTAGAATATAGCCTAGCTTAGACTATATTTAACTACTACACCATAGCCGCCCAACTACGCTTATAGCCTAACAAATACAGCCTAACTAAGAATCCTATAACCTAACATCTCTTCAGCCTGACTAAGGCCTGAATCCCACACACCCTTTGACATTCAGATGAATGGGGTTGTAAGGTAGCCTATGGGTGACTGGGGCATGGCTGCTTGTGAATGAAAATATAAAGCAATAAAACCCAAAAAGCATTGATTTGTATGTTAAGGCGCTACATAGATTTATACATGCATACATATTTCTCCCCCCCCCCCCCCCCAGGAATGCAGTCGATGGGAACAAGAAGCTCTAACGCGATCTACGACACAAGGTAAGAAATCAACGGTGTTTTTTTTTTTTTTTTTAAACATTGTTAAGATTTGTTCTGACATGTTTTTGTGTCGTCGTTTTCGAACAGCTTCCTTATTTCCAGCGGACTTTTGACCTCGTGGTCAATAATTGGCGGGTTCATTTATCTGGGGCGGGGCCTATTCACTGTAGAGAAACTGAGCTTCTGAATCTTTAATATGAGCCCAATTACTCCAGGGCACCACTAAGACAAGATGAATTACATTTGTTTTTGGAGGGGAACATTTATATATTCCTCTTTCACAGGCTGCACTCTCCTATTGGCTATAGGTTAAGATATATTTTTGGATTGAGTTTCTGCTTTTTATTGCTCCTGGGGCAATATTTATTTGTTTTAGCTTTTTTTGCTGCCAGTATTGACTACCTCTTTGCACAATTATTTTTTACTTATTTTATTCATACAGAACTCCTATATTTTATATGTCATTGTCTATCTTGTCTATTTTTAGTGTTGTCTTGTATAGCCTATTTGTGTTTGTGCCTGTGCACTTTTTATATGTTCACCGCGGGATAGGGGGAAACGTTTTCTCGATTCCCTCACATGTCTTGTAGGCTACATGTGAAGTGTTGACAATAAAGCTGCATTTGACTTTGACTTTTGACTAATAAAGGGTTTGAGTTGGAACTAGACCTATAGAGACAGCTTATGTGAACTAAAACGGAATGTGGCCGTTGAAACTCCTTTGAAAATATAACTTGACTGTATATTTTTCTATTGAGTTATTCAGTCTGTTGGGTTTGACATGTTGACTTGGGGATATCTTAACAACAGTCCTGCTTCCTTGTTTGCACATATGCCGGTCCAGATGTGCCTCTTTATCCCTGCCTAATTCATTACATTATGCTTTGTTGTCTTGGATACATTGCTGCAAAGCATTATAAATGGCACTTTGTTATTTTGAAAGAAAATGATTTAATTCTTCAACAAATGCAACAAAAAGCAGCACGTTAATCAGCATGCAAAATCGACCTCATCATTTGAAACCTCAAACACTTTACACAATGAATACATTAATTGAATACAGTTTAAATTAAAAATTATCTCGTTCATAAGATTTTTTCTTACTTTATTATCTACTGAGGCGCAAAGCAATATAACCCACTAATACGGTTGGCGCGACCAAAGTCATTCATCCCGCCAGAATTACCATTTGGAATTACAATAACCCTTCCTAATTCCTTCTAAAACACCCCCCTGTGAGAAAATCAAGATATGACAGAGCTCTTTCTGCGCAAATCCCTAATAGAAAAAAAGAAATCGATGGTAGATGCAGTCAGAGTGTCACGTGGTGTTTAATAATTACACCTGGCAGACAGGACAGCGAGGAGAGGAGAACTGTTTTTAAATGTACTACTCACCATGTAAGGCGCGGACAGGAGTCGAATTGACTGGATGTATCTTTGTACACGCTTCCTTGGACCTGTTTTGCACTTGCCCTCCCGTGACAACAAAGTGCGCTTCTGGGGATATTTGTGTTGCGTATTGGTGCGCACTACTTCACTACTACCACCAAAGCATGGAGGCATGGGATACAAAAACTACGTGGCAATTAGGCTCCAACATCATGGAAATATTAATATAGGCTAAGTGATGTCTTCTTATAGGCCTAATTGTAAATATAGCCTACACAACGCGAGTCGTTCATAGCAGTGCACCGTGAACTCTCACCCGATCAGCATCAGAGGAACTCCCGGCTGAAAGTGAAAGACGTCCAGTCATTCATTCATTTATTCATCCTTTTTATTCATTAATTGATCGCTGGAGTAGCAGTGCGTCCATTATTCACTAGATTCAGACATCACAAGGAATGTTTGTACTCCAGAAAAAAGGGCTGTTAGACGTACTCTCCCTGCCACTCCTGGTGGCCGTAGTGTGCTGTGTAGCCCAGAGGTGAGTATCCTTACTAGTTCAGCCGTGGAGATCCGTGCGGGGAAACACAAGGATCACACCTTGATTTCTTGTGTCTTCCAGCGTCAATGAACCAGGAAACATGTCGTTCGTTAAGGAGACCGTGGATAAACTGTTGAAAGGATACGATATTCGCCTTCGCCCGGACTTCGGAGGTATGCACACGGATTACTTTGGGTTGTTTTTATTATGGGTAAACAAATCGATGAGTCCTCCTAGGCTTACTACTCAAACAATCATGATGCATTATGTGGAGGAAAGAAAAGTAACGGCCAAATTTTGGGGTGGATTTCAGGTGCGCCGGTGGCGGTGGGGATGAGCATAGATGTAGCCAGTATAGACATGGTGTCCGAAGTCAACATGGTGAGTACCAAACCTTACCCACTAGTACAATTTATTCATTACATTGAATCATGTGTAGCCTACATTATGTTAAAAAGTGAATTCATATTCAAGTTACGTTAAAATAACGGGAGAGCAAATTAATATTGTAGGCTACTTCAAGATACTTTTAAGAGCTTCCGTGTTTGTCTGAAACCTATTATCATCTGCTGTTTGTGTGTGTGTGTTTGTGTGGGTGTTTGTGTTTGTATGACTGTGTTTAGACAATGACGTCATTGGCTTTTATAATGAATTATATCACAGGAACAGTAGGCCTCTATTTAATGTTGTGTTATACCTGTTTTTGTGTAAAATCACACAGTTCTATATTGCTTTAGATGTGTTTTACTTTTCTAACTAACTAGTAGGTGTAGTAGTTAAGATGGTGAACCATCTTGAGAGCAGCAAGTGCACATGCATTTCGGATAGAGCCTGATGCGTCTGTCCTGAAATAGTTGTATCTACATGAATGTTTCTGATGGTCCTATTATGTTGAAGGCTTTAACCCTGTGACATAGTGAGTGTGCTACCATTTACTTTTCATTTTCTAAGCAGACCCTTTTATCCAAAGTGACTAACAGGTAGATAGTGCAGTATCTCTTGCTGTGGTAGGCCGGTGGACATTGGGGTTTGAACCATGAACCTTTCGGCTTTCGGAGTAAATCCCTTGTCCTAAATTACTCCTGTCCCTCTGATAAAACGGAGCCACAGTCCAGTTATAGACATCGGGAGACTTGAACCCAGAACATTTCGGCTCTGGAGTCAAACACACACAACCTCAATGGAATGTGTTCTCAGAGCTGTGTCAGAGAAACAGGAGTCATCTAGAAACATCTCCGGTTAGATTGTGGAGCCGGGGGGAGCCGGCTGGTAGTTATGGGCAAGCTGAGGTCGGGCCTCCTCGCTATGGCCATTATCTATCATTGATTATGTTGCTTTGCCCTCTCGCGAAGCATTACAGCCAGAGCTGCCCTCCTACTTTGAAATGTGAAACTGACTCATAGAGTCTAAAGACACTACGAACACAGAGGGAAGAAGGCTAGTGCAAAAAAGAAGATGGCTCTTTCTCTCTGGAGAAGGGATCCGCAAGAACCCATGATGCGCTGCCATCTTAGTTGTTCTGGTTGCATTGCGAATCCCAACTTCAAATATTATTTATCAATAAAAATAATTGATCCTTAAATATGCCGATCCCTTGATTCTTCTAACTTAAAGGGCCCCCTATTTTACCATAATTTAATCTTTCCGTTTGTGACATCACAACTGGTCTATTCATCATATGGACACCCCCATTTGTGATGTCACACACCGATGGGTTTTGAAAGGGCTTGTCACTGCAAATAAATTTAACCTGGTGGTGAAATAGGAGCCCTTTAATCACCTTTTTTGCTTGTTATCATAAGTCATGTCGCTGAAGCAAGAATGTCGTGTTATAGGCTCCCATCACGCTCTGCTATTTTCCAATATTAGAGAGTAGCACTTCATACATAGGACATCAAATTACGTCAATGGTCCAACTTTTCCGTAATGTTTTTGCGGTCGATGTTGCAGACAGCAACTTTTTCACAACATCCGTTTGTGATGCATGAAAATCGGCCTCTTCCGACATCACAAAGTGGGCGTGTCCACTTAGATATCCGTCATACATCAAGGTAGAAATGCCTACTTGTGATGTCAGAGGAGACAGATTTTCTAAATGGCTTGTAACGGCTAATCACACACACATCTGGTGGTATGTCTTCTTTAAGTTATGTGCTGTTTTAAGGTTTGTGGTACATGACACTGTTATGTTGCTGGACTGGTGAATGATCTCCTGATCTAATCTCGAGTAAATTTGAGTGAATTGGTGGAGGCACAGCATTGTTGATACAAGCAATGCTAATTCTAGCAATGCTAGCCGTGAATGTGACTGTTACAGCATCTCTGTTAATGCAGTATAATTTCATTATCGTCCAATAAAAAATATGACAAATATGACTTTATTTGACATTTAGAAGTTAGTACATTCATAACTGGTATTTTGAAAAAATCAAATGGTCCAGCATTCTACATTTATCGTGTTAAGTCGATTTTCAGTTAATTAGAGCTTTTTCGACAGACGTACTCTTAACATACTCTCACACCTTCCTATCGCCTCTTCCTATCGTTTCCTTGTGTTTTGTGGAGATGTGTCGGTGACCGGTGTTCCAACAGTCACATCAACCACTGGTCCGCACCTTGAGTGTAGGCGAACTGTAGAGTGCTTGTTGTCAAGGAGACCAAGATTATATTTTGTGTTTTTGTTACTGTGCTTGTTCTACTTCTCTATTTTTAGCGTGAGAACTGGTAAATCACCCAGTCATTCTCCACTAACAGAGATTAAACAAGTGAAGGTTTGGAAGTGTGAGGTGAATGTGATTTCCGTGCACTTAGATGGTAAGCACTTAATGGATAGGGTTGTACATGATCTGCTGTGTCCGTTCCACCATCTATGCACTTCCACTATGACTCAGCATGACTCAGCTTTGTTCCATAGTTATGAGAGCCTGAATCTTATCACCTGTCTGTGAGACATTTGTCTTTCCACATTTCAACATCATCTAAACCATTGGTCTTCAAACTATGTGTCGCGACCCCTAAGTGGGTCAGAGCAGGAAATCAAGTTGGTCATTTTTTATTAAAAAAAAACAACATTAAATTTGATCATTAGAATTAGAAGACCTTAGAGTACTATAGTATATACAGAAAAAAGTACCTAACCATTGGACACGTTAATGAAAATGTTTGGTTATTTAGTGGGCCCTGACCCAAAAGTACCTCCACAGGTGGGTCACACAGACTTCTTGTAGGTTTATGGAGGCCATGCTGCAGAATTCTGGTAGGATTTAAGAAGGCCCGACTACCGAAGTCAGATCGGACTAAGAATTTATTGATTGATTGAAATTCTTTATTGACACACATGTACAAAGGTAAGTGTACAAAATGTACATCAGGTCAAAAGGAGGACACAAAAAGCCTATGGGCTTGTTTCCATTATGGTCCCTTTGTAGGGTCAGCATGTTGATAAGTGTAATGTGTGTGCTAAATGTAATGTACATGACAGTGTGGGAACAAAGTAAAAAAATACATTCAATCACACATTCACAATTCATAAAATATGAGATTCCAATCACACATTCAAAATTCATATAAATGTACATTTCATAACAATCTATAAAAGAGACACCATAATAAATATCCCTATGACTGTCTGCTGCTCAACCATTTCTTTAAGGCTGTTTTAAAGTTGACAAGAGAAAAAATTGTCTTCATACTAGCAGGTAACCCATTCCATAAAACTCCAGCTGAATATAAATAAGAGCCCTTTCCCATACAACTTGGGAAAAGGCCTGACTGCAGAAACCAAGAAGGCCCTTCTGCAGACGTCTGGTAGGCTTATGGAGGCCCTACTGAAGTGCAGACATATTATAGGTTTTAAAATGTCCTACTGCAGAGCAGACATCTTGAAGGTTCATGAAATTCCTAGAGAAGACATCTTGAAGGTTCATGAAGTTCCTACTGCAGAGCAGACATCTTGAAGGTTCATGATGTCGCTACTGCAGAGTTGTTTAGGTTTTGAGAAGGTCCTACTGCACAGTCTTGCAGGTTTAAGGTCCTCCTGTAGTCTTGTATGTATGTCCTACTCAACAAGTCTTGTAGGTTTGAGGAAGTTCTACTCTGGACGTCGGTTAAAGACGGTAAATTGAAGATGGTCCTGCTGTAGATGTCTTGGAGGTTTTGTATCTGGACGCTTGGTTGAGTCATCCACACACCACACCGATGGCCCTGAGGGCCTCAGCATACAGGGGAATAAGACGCTAGGGATCCTTCTATAATAATCACTACATTGGGGCCGGTGTTACACAATGCAGTTATATAAGCCATATAACCACATGAGCTCTGTATTTGTGTCCCAGCAAAAAACAGCAATTCAAGAAACCAGTTTCTGTGAGCCAGGATCCACATTTCAGTCCTCAGACTTAAACCAGTATTGGAAGATCCAAAATCTGGGCAATACAATTCTTAATGGGTTTTTTCTAAGCAGAGGAGGAAAAGGGACACACTATGTTATCAATTAGGTTTAATAAATATTGACTGTAGATCTACTCAAACCCCAACCTAATTAAAACACATCAGGAATACTTGGGGAAAGTAGTTTCCAACACTTCGAACAAGGCTAAATGTATTCGACGCAAAAGGGAAGAAGAACTTATTATCTTGAGCTATGTATAGATAACTTGTTTCCCAAGCTCCTCCCTCTCGCTCCAGAACGAAAGCCTATCCTACCGTTTTATGCAAACACCTCCCTGTGGAGTTTTCCTCATGAATGTATTTACCTTCCTCCCACACACTACACACACCCTGCTGAACCCTGGGGAACATCACGCAGTGCTAGAAAGGTCCCTCTCATTCAGAACGGCTCCGAGTAGTGCTCTAGCGTTCCCAGAAGATGTTCCTGCTGTTAACCTGAGGTGAGGGAGGTTTGACTGACAAGCTGTCTGGAGAGGAAACTCTGAGCCGTCTCCTCCCTCCCTCTTCCTCCCTCGGGGACCCCTGTACTCGTCGGTTAAACTACAGCTAGACTACACACATTTTAAACACACCTGTTATTCTTCACATCTGTTAAATTACAGTTAAACTACACATCTGTTTAACCACACTGCACATCTTTTTAACTGCAGTTAAACTGCACATCTGTTTTAATACAGTTAAACTACCCATCTGTTAACGCAGTTAAACTACACATCTGTTTAACTACAGTTAAATTACCTATCTGTTAACCACAGTTAAACTACCCATCTGTTAACGCAGTTAAACTACACATCTGTTTTAATACAGTTAATCTACACATCTATTAAACTAATATTAGACTACACACATTTGAAAGACACCAGTTAAACTACACATCTGTTTAAATACAGTTAAACTACACATCTGTTTAAATACAGTTAAACTACACATCTGTTTTAAATAAAGTTAAATTACACATCTGTTTAACTACAGTTAAAGTAAACATCTTTTTAACTACAGTTAAACTACACATCTGTTTAAATACAATTAAACTACACATCTGTTTAAATACAATTAAACTACACATCTGTTTAAATACAATTAAACTACGCATCTGTTTAAATACAATTAAACTACATATCTGTTTAAATACAATTAAACTACACATCTGTTTAACTATGGTTAGAATATACACCTTTTAAACAAATCAGTTAAACTACATTCCCTTTGAATTAGTGTGGTGTGCTCTGTGGTCTTGGTTGTTCTGTTACATTATGTTTTTGTTTTTCTAAGGCAAAGATTGAAAAAGTTGATGTGATGAGCAAGCTTTTGTAATTAAATCACAGAATCTCAGCAGGCAGAGATCAAATTCAGTGTCCCAAGTAAACTGGGACAAATACCAGTATATACTGAGTTATGAACCTCAAGAATGTGCATATCTGTAACTAGAACAAAATACAATACATTTTTAACGGCCAAGATTTTTTGTTCATTTCTTAAATCCTACTTATTTATTTAACAGAGCATTAGTCAGCAAAACAAAGGCGAGCACGCTACTGAAGCACCACATTAAAAGCCCTGAAAAGCGTTTTGACGGCCGCACCTGTTGGACTAACTGAATTATTGACGACCTCATTTTATACCATGAAAGCCTGATGTGGTTGTAAACATCTATCTAATCCTTTCTCTCTCTCGCTCTCCCTTTCTATCTCTCTCTTCCTGTCTGTATCTCTGAATATTTTCTAGCAATATCTCTTATTAATATGTAGTAAATACTCACTTCTCTCTCATGCCCTCTTTCCCTCCCTCTTTCTCCCTCTCTCCTCTCTCACTACTATATTATTTTTCCTCTCTCTTCCTACCAAACTCTTTACATCTCTCTCTCTCTCTCTCTCTCTCTCTCTCTCTCTCTCTCTCTTCTCTCTCTCTCTCTCTCTCTCTCTCTCTCTCTCTCTCTCTCTCTCTCTCTCTCTCTCTCTCTCTCTCTCCTCTCTCTCTCCTCTCTCTCTCTCTCTCTCTCTCTCTCTCTCTCTCTCTCTCTTCTTCTCTCTCTCTCTCTCTCTCTCTCTCTCTCTCTCTCTCTCTCTCTCTCTCTGTATTTCCTCTCTATTCTACTCTCTTTCTTTCTTTCTTTCTTTCTTTCTTTCTTTCTTTCTTTCTTTCTTTCTTTCTTTCTTTCTTTCTTTCTTTCTTTCTTTCTTTCTTTCTTTCTTTCTTTCTTTCTTTCTTTCTTTCTTTCTTTCTTTCTTTCTTTCTTTCTTTCTTTCTTTCTTTCTTTCTTTCTTTCTTTCTTTCTTTCTTTCTTTCTTTCTTTCTTTCTTTCTTTCTTTCTTTCTTTCTTTCTTTCTTTCTTTCTTTCTTTCTTTCTTTCTTTCTTTCTTTCTTTCTTTCTTTCTTTCTTTCTTTCTTTCTTTCTTTCTCTCTCTCCCATATAGTGCCCCATGAGCTCTCTATCCCGGTACTCCCCTACACAATAAAGAGGGCCTTACCACTAAATAATTCATTGTGTTTCTGGATTTATATTTTCATACATCTCCTATCCTGCTGTGTACTGTTTATTTCATCACGACCTGGCTCGGCGTTCAGCATTGTGGGTTTTAGCCCCAGTAGAAACAACCTAGGTTGTTCTACACACAATGCTGAACGCCGAGCCAGGTCTTTCCCGCTCATCCTAGAATTCTATTTATTTCACGCTGTAATGTCTGCATGGGCCTAACTCGACCAGCGGTCATCTTGGTTCTAAATCCTAGCTGGAAGGGGGAAGACCTTGGACTCAAAGATTAATATTCCCCGTGGAAATCCATAAGCCATCAATTCTGGTTAGATTCATGGCCCATGTGAAAGACCTCCATGTGATACGGCCTGAGCCTCACCTGTGTAAATAAAGCTTGGACAAATAAGAAACGGGACCTGTACTAAAATAACTGAAGAGGGTAGGATAGTGTATTTTGGGTGTTCCCCTAGGTTCAATCCCCGAATGTCTTATGGTGGGGCCCCCTTGATGAAGATGCCCTAACCCTTTCCTGCTCCTTAATGACATGTATCTGAACTCACAGTAAGTCACTCTGGGTAAAAGCATCCGGGGATGACTCGAAAATAAACAGTGAAAGGTTCTTCTACCAGAGAGGCCTTGAAACACAGCCTTCCGATATTTCCATTCATTGAAACATCACCATGACTACCAGGGACTCCAGCTATAACATGAGCACCAGGAGCCCTAGCATCTAGCACTGACTGTGATACCGCTCATCTCAACCGCAACGACGACGGTGTGAAACCTCGGTTCCTCTGAGACATCGGAGAACATGAGATTCCATTATTCATAGTTTATCGGCCGTACAACATTATGGCCATGAATTATGAATGCCCCTCCAGACGTAAAGGTTAATGTTCAATAGAAAGCTGACTGTGTGTTTCCCGGGCTCCACAGGACTACACCCTCACCATGTACTTCCAGCAGTACTGGAGGGACAAGAGACTGGCCTACTCGGGGATCCCCCTCAACCTGACGCTGGACAACCGCGTGGCGGACCAACTCTGGGTGCCCGATACCTACTTCCTGAACGACAAGAAGTCCTTCGTGCACGGGGTCACGGTGAAGAACCGCATGATCCGGCTTCACCCCGACGGAACCGTCCTATATGGTCTAAGGTCAGTCTTGGGTGGCCCTAGCTTAGCATATTTTAGCGTACCTTAGCTGAGCCTTGTTCTCGGGGAGGGTTATTGTTACCTTACCTTATAATACCTTAGCTTACCTCACCTGGGCCCTGTTCTCGGGAGGGTTATGTTACTTTACCTTAGCATACCTTAGCTTACCTTAGCTGAGTCCTGTTCTCTGGAGAGTTATTGTTATCTTACCTTATCATACCTTAGCTTACCTTACCTAAACCCTGTTCTCCAGAGACTTATGTTTACCTTACCTTATCATATCTTGGTACTGGTTGTCTTAGCCCAACTCTTGAGTCCTTACCTGACTACTGTACTCTCTGACAGTTATTTTTTATTTATTGTATTTGATTTTGTTTTCAGAATCACGACCACGGCGGCGTGTATGATGGACCTGCGACGCTACCCCTTAGACGAGCAGAACTGCACATTGGAGATAGAGAGCTGTAAGTTTAAGTCATTATGGATATATAGAGCTGGACGTTGAAGTCACTATGGAGATATAGAGCTGGACGTTTAAGTCACTATGGAGATATAGAGCTGGACGTTTAAGTCACTATGGAGATATAGAGCTGGACGTTTAAGTCACTATGGAGATATGGCGCTTGACGTTTAAGTCACTATGGAGATATAGAGCTGGACGTTTAAGTCACTATGGAGATATGGCGCTTGACGTTTAAGTCACTATGGAGATATAGAGCTGGACGTTTAAGTCACTATGGAGATAGTGAGCTGTATGCTTAAGTCACTATGGAGATAGTTATTTTTTAGAGAGCTGTAAGTTTAAGTCACTATGAGGCTAAGGAGCTGTAAGTTTAAGTCACTCTGGAGAAAGAGAGCTGTAAGTTGAAACTCCTACTGGGGATAGAGCGATAAACCTTTAACTCCCACAGTTTGTGCTTTTGTGAACAAATGTCACCCAGTGTTATTAACTTTAAAAAAAACCTGAGCAGAACACGACATAAAATGTTGTCAACGTACCACCAACCCATAGACCATCTGTACGTTATCAAAAGCCTGTGCCGTGTTGTTGGCTCGGTCACAGTGGGATCGGGTACCTCACTGCGTCCCATTAGAGCCGGTGTCGGTAGGCGTGTGTTCCCATAACGAGGCTCGGAGACAAAGCGCAGTGCTCTGTGATAATCACTCCGTCCCTCGTTGACATTTGGGATGTCCTTCCGCTGCGCTGTGTGAACCCAGCGAAGGTCACGCATCCACTCCTGTGCGCTATCGTTCCCCGCGTACCGCAGCAATTACAGCCTCTCGCTTCTTTGTTGTTCTGCGAGGTTGAGACACACAAGGCTATTAGGGGTTCAGATGCCACTCCCGTATGCACACATTTACATTAATCATGAATCTCCTTAGCTCACTTACTCCACAGTGCTGTTCACTATATTTGTGCTAGTGAACCAGGAGGGACCTGATGTTTCTGTTTGTGTGTGTGTGTGTGTGTGTGTGTGTGTGTGTGTGTGTGTGTGTGTGTTGTGTGTGTGTGTGTGTGGTGTGTGTGTGTGTGTGTGTGTGTGTGTGTGTGTGTTGTGTGTGTGTGGGGGGGGGTGTGTGTGTGTGTGTGTGTGTCTGTGCGTGCGTGCGTGCATGATGTGTCTATTCGTGTGTGATGTGTCTATGTGTGTTTGTCTATGTGTGTGTGATGTGTCTGTGTATCTATGTGTATTGTGTGCATCTGTGTATGTCTGTCTATGTGTGTGCGTTTGTGTTTGTGTGTGTGTGTCTATGTTTGCATGGTATGTCTGTGTGTAATGTGGTGGTGTCTATATATTTGTCAATGGGTGTGAGTGGTTGTGTGTATGTGACTGTGTGTGTGTGTGTATGGTATGTGTGTGTGTGTGTGTGTGTGTGTGTGTGTGTGTGTTGTTGTGTGTGTGTGTGTGTATGGTATGTGTGACTGTGTGTGTGTGTGTGTGTGTGTGTGTGTGTGTTGTGTGTGTGTGTGTATGGTATGTGTGTGTGTGTGTGTGTGTGTGTGTGTATGTGTGTGTGACGTGTGTGTGTGTGTGTGTGTGTGTGTGTGTGTGTGTGTGTGTGTGTGTGTGTGTGTGTGTGTGTGTGTGTGTGTGTGTGTGTGTGTGTGTGTGTGTGTGTGTGTGTGTGTGTGTGTGTGTGTGTGTGTGTGTGTGTGTGTGAAATGTATGTTGTGGTGTGTATCTCTAGATGGCTACACCACGGACGACATCGAGTTCTACTGGAAGGGAGGAGACACGGCAGTGACCGGGGTGACCCGCATAGAGCTCCCCCAGTTCTCCATCGTGGACTACAAGCTGGTGTCCAGGAACGTGGTGTTCTCCACAGGTCAGCAGGGGTCCTGACCCCAGGGGCAGAGGGTCATCGAAAACGGCGTTGTCAACCACCCATTTTTACCAATGGGAGGGAGACGGGATCATTATGGATTAATGAGCGTGATGTCTTACGGCACAACGCGCTTCTTTCTTTCTGTGTGTTTCTTTTCCTTCTTTTTTCCCCTTTTCTATTCTTTTATTCTTTCTTTATTTTCTAACACTAACCACACATTGAGACACCCCCATGGGTTTATTTTGTACGTATTTTCAAAAACCACGGTTGACATTCTTGTTGCTCTGGAGGGTAAGCCGAAGTATCCATAACAAATGTTGTTGATAATTACTTGATCAGCAGTAGAAGAAAATGCTATTTGTTGAGGTAAATAAACAAACGGGGGGTGTGTGTGTGTGTGTGTGTGTGTGTGTGTGTGTGTGTGTGTGTGTGTGTGTGTGTGTGTGTGTGTGTGTGTGTGTGTGTGTGTGTGTGTGTGTGTGTGTGTGTGTGTGTGTGTGTGTGTCGCAGGTGCCTACCCACGCCTCTCCCTGAGCTTTAAGCTGAAGAGGAACATCGGCTACTTCATCCTGCAAACCTACATGCCCTCCATCCTGATCACCATCCTGTCCTGGGTCTCCTTCTGGATCAACTACGACGCCTCGGCTGCTAGAGTGGCGTTAGGTATGTTAGGCAGGACATTCACGTGCATATAAATCCAGGACACTCACGTCCTTGTAAAACCAGGACATTCACGTCCTCATAAAACCAGGACAGTCATGTCCTCATAAAACCAGAATAGTCACGTCCTCATAAAACCAGGACAGTCACGTCCTCATAAAACCAGGACAGTCACGTCCTCGTAAAACCAGGACAGTCCCGTCCACATAAACCAGGAAAGTTACATTACATCCGATAAACCATGACAGATATGTCCCAATAAACCATGAAAGCTATGTCCCATAAACCATGCCATAAACATCCTAATAAACCACGAAAGCTATATCCCATTAAGCAGGACATATACGTCCCCATAAACCAGGAATGCTATATCCCATAAACCAGGAAAGATATGTCCTCATAAACCAAGATAGAAATATCCTCATAATGTTATGTGAATCTCTCTGGATCTGGATGGGTGTTTACAAATTATGCTTACAAAGAAAATACACCAAAGTACATCTTAGAAAAGTACAAGTCGTGATTTTGTATATTCCTTTGCGGACACAAAAAACTTTAACTTGATGCACATTTGTAGCTCATTAACAAATTAATTATTGATTAAATCATTAATAATGGTTTGTTTTCACACCACACTGTTCTTAGCTGTTGACGGCCCTCTGGGACTTTATTTATTAATGCCACTGGAAACATAATTCCACAATAGCTATTACTTACTTACTATGTACAGTTGTTGTTAATAATATTAGCATCTTAAGATTATTCAAATTAAAATGGGAAATAATGTAATTAAATTTTTTCCTGATATTGGGACTTGGACCATATTGGACCAACTCCAATATGTTTGATGAACCATGAACCAACCAATCCGATGCAACAAAAACTTTTTGCTGCTACGTAAAAAGAATCTTAAATATTCATACCACTCCATCTTATATCCATGCAGCATGGACATTTGACAAAAAGTGAAACCAAACCACAGGTTCACCAAGATTACAACTAAAACAGCCATTTAATCTGTGAAGACAAGGATTACAAGGTCTTTGGCAGCTACAGAACACGAGACAAACAAGCAGGCTGATATGGAAGCGTGTGCAAACTCAACACAACAGCCTTGCAGTGATGAAATCGACCTGGCACAATCGCCGTTATCAAGGATTTATCATGAATACGTGGACAGGATTGAATCTCAGCAAGGTTGTTTTAAATCACTCAACGCTGTTTGGGGCTGGTGACTTTCTTTAGGTTTCAGGGATATGGCAACTAGCCACAAATAAAATGAGAATGATCTTTGACAGTTGGTAGCGAATACTGGTTTGAATCGAATCCAATGACAACCATTTCCTTTAAATCAGGCCATACTGGACTATCATATTTGGTCCAATGACAACCATTTCTTGACATCTGGAAGTCAGTACTGGCTACTACTTAATTACATTACATTAAACAAATTCACTATCAGGGAAGCCCTTATTATTTATCTAAAATAACTTTGATATTTTATAAATGCAAGTGGCGTATATTATTACCAATTTATGACTGAAATACTACCTTTTTTTTTTCTTGGCAAATTCTAGTGGTCAAAATATGAGTCAGCATCTGCTCCTATCAGCTCACAGCTATATGCAACTTTTACACCACTAACCAATCAAATCACGGGATCTTGCCATAAACCACAGAGGAAGACAACACAGTGTTTATGCACCATGTGTGAAAACCTGCGGTACTGTCCATGAGAACTGTTTCGCATAGTTGCACTTTTCACAAATACTCAGGTAACAGATATAGCTAGTACATAAAGGAGAGAGAGAGAGAAGGGGGAGAGAGAGGGGACATGGGAGCTAGAGAGGAAGAGTTATAGGGGGGGAGTGAGAGAGAGCGAGTCAAAGGAGAGGATAGAGAGAAACAGTGAGAGGAGGAGAGGGTTAGAAGTAGGTATAGAGAGAGAAAGAAATGGTAAGAGGGAAAGGAGAGAGAGAGAGAGAGAGAGAGAGAGAGAGAGAGAGAGAGAGAGAGAGAGAGAGAGGGAGAGGGAGAGAGAGAGAGGGGGAGAGAGAGAGAGAGAGAGATCAAGTTAATGGGAGTAAAGAGAAAGAAGAAGAGGGAGAGAGATTTAGAGGCAGAGACAAAACGAGGAGAGAGGAGGATGGAGTTTATGAGAAAGGGGGCACGAGAGGGGCACGAGAGAGATAAAGAGAAGAAAAACGATAGAGAACGATAGAGCGAGATGGAGAAACATAAATAAAGGGTGATATAAACAGAGAGGGAGAGCTATAGACAGAGCGATAAAGATAGAGGAAGAGGGAGCGACGGAGAATCAAAGACAGATATACAGAGATGGATGAGGAGAGAGAGCGGGAGAGACTGAGCGGGACGAAAGACAGTGATACAGAAAGGAACACAGAGATGTACTAAGAGCGGACGAGGAACAAAGATTAAGAGAAACAGAGAGAGAGATGAAGAGAGCCACACAGAGAGAGAGAGAGATGAACGGAGCGAGCGGTCCTCCACACCGCAGGAGAGAGGGAGTGCTGGAGGTGATTTACCTGCTCTGATCCATCCTTCCTCATCCCTCTCCCCCGACGTCCGTGGATCAATGCAGTTACAACGCAATTACACCCTCAGCACAACATATTCAATCAGGATGTTTGATTAGCTCCGGTAGGTGTTTCCCTCAGTCTGTTCCTGTTGGGAGTCCTATACGTATCACTAGCGCGTAAAAAAACCCTGAAACCAGCTCCTTTTCCTGTCGTGTGTTTCCAAACATCAGTCAATGGACCCTTATGTTGTGTAAGTGGTTGAAACACCTGCATGGTGCTGGGGGTTTGGAGTGACAAGGCCCCTGGACACTGTGTGTTTTTAGAGATACAATGGGACTCCTTCAATTCCTCTGAAATGTTATGCTATTTTGCTGTTATGTGTGACTCAGAGGTTTGGAAATGTTGCTACATTTAACACATAAACCAGACATATTTTTATGGTGGTCTTTATAAAATCTTCTTTATGAAATATCATTATTTTTGGGAAAAGGTGGCTATGTATATAGGTATTTAGCTCTAACTATATTCGTAATAGTTGGGTTTTGGTTAGAAATGGTAACGTTTAGGGGTTTGGTTAGAGATGGTTAAGTTTAGGTAATGTGTGGAGATGGTTAAGTTCGGGTATTAGGTTAGAGGTGTCTTGTTGTGGGAAAGACTCTGGAGGGGAACGGTGCATTATGGGTAATCACTGCAGGAGACCCATGTCTCGTTGCGGCCACTCAGGAGAACTCATGATGTTTGCTTTTTTCTTTAGCTCCACAGAAATCAATGCTGTGTTGGATACTACTGTACAGCCCCCACCAAACACACACACACACACACACACACACACACACACACACACACACAACACACAACACACCCAACACACACACAACCACACACACACACACACAACACACACACACACACCACACACACACACACACACACACACACACACACACACACACACACACACACATAAACGACAACCTCACATACGCATGCAGTAATACAGACAGATATACACACTTGCACTTATAAAGACATCATTCAGGCACATGTACACACACACACACACACACACACACACACACACACACACACACACACACACACACACACACACACACACACACACACACACACACACACACACACACACATACACACATACATTCTTACACACATACATAAAGACACCAACACTCACACACATACACACTTGCGCATATATACCGCTACATAGACACACTCACGCACACACAGTTGAATAGTGTGTTATATAAGCCGACACACACAGAAATAAGCAGCTATGGTCTCCGACTGGAGGTTTAAATATATATATATGTATCATATTATATAAATATAGAGACGGTTGTGATGCCGTTACCTAATGTTTATATCTCATCTTCATAGCACTTGATTTGGGGTCTGTGTGTGTGTGTGTGTGTGTGTGTGTGTGCGCGTGTGTGTGTGCGTGTGCGTGTGTATGTGTGCGTGCGTGTGTGTGGACCATATGGGCACCACTTCTCTTGGTTTCAGGCCTTTTTCCGTCCGTCCTCGGATAAAGGAGGCAACGCCTGCCAAGAGCTGTCATCTAGACATTTCTGAGGGCTCTCACTTTAAAATTAAACACTCAGAATGAACCAAACATCTCACCACTCCAGATCCCTGTCTCTGCGAGGCCAGCCGCAATGCATTAAGGACACACACAGGGTTCAATGGTGGTGGCCATCTTCGATCTTGGATCTGCTCGCTGCTGAACGGCAGCTAGGAAACGTAAACGGGATTATGTTCTCGCAGGAGAGCTGTGGCGCACACCGCCCATTGTTGCAAATTGAATTCCCCGACGAGGAACGTTCAATACAGACTCCTGGCTCTGTTATACCACATCAGTTGCTTTTTAATTAAACGTATAATTGAGGAGACAGACTTTTTTTTTTTGTTTAGCGCAGCAACACTCCGTAAGCATTTCCAATCTGCTTACCCGGAGGTCTGTGGGACGAAGTCCATTCTCTCTTTCTCCCTCACACTCACGCTCAATAGCTGGTAAATAGTTGTTTAAAGGGCTCTCTCTCGCTCTCTCTTCCCATCTCCTCTCTCTCTCTCTCTCTCTCTCTCTCTCTCTCTCTCTCTCTCTCTCTCTCTCTCTCTCTCTCTCTCTCTCTCTCTCTCTCTCTCTCTCTCTCTCTCTCTCTCTCTCTCTCTCTCTCTCTCTCTCTCTCTCTCTCTCTCTCTCTCTCTCACCATCTCTTCTTTCTTTGTCTCTCTCTGCTGTTCAGACTTTCGGCCCCCTCAACCGCTTTCTCTCTCTCCGCTCTCTCTCCCTGATAGTCCGCTTTCTCTATTCTCACCGCCCTCTCCTCTCCCCATCTCTTTCTCTCCTCTCTCTCTCTCTCTGCTTCTCTCTCTGCTCTCTACTCTCTCTCCTACTCCTCTCTCTTCTCTCTCTCTCTCTCTTATAACTCATACGTGCTCTCTCTCTCATCTCTACACTCCATGCTCTCTCTCTAACTACACCCCATTCTCTAACTCTCTCTCTCTCCTCTCTCTTTTCTCTTCTCTCTCTCTCTCTCTCTCTCTCTCTCTCTTCTTCTTCTCTCTCTCTTCTCTCTCTCTCCTCTCTCTCTCTCTCTTCGACGCACACCCATGCTCTCCTCTCTCTTTCCTACCCTCTTCCTCTCTCTCTCTCTTCTCTTCTCCTCTTTGCTCTCTCTGGCTCTCTCCGACTCGTCTCCTCTCTCTCTCTCTCTCTCTCTCTCTTCTCTGCTCTCGCTCTCATCTCTCTCTCTCTCTACTGCTCTCTCTTCTCATCTTCCTCCCCTCTCTCTCCCCCCCGCGTTCTTTGTTTTATCCATTCTCTCCCTGCCTTCTTTTTCCTCCCTCTCGATTGGAAGAGTTTCCCAACGCAAAACAAACAAGAGACGAACAACAACATCAACAGAATCACCCACCGCATCACAAGCGGTTGTCGGACTCACCGTAACATCTCCCGACATGGCCGCTAAGCTCCAGTAATGCACTCTTTGTTTCATTGTAATGTTTATTGATCCCGAGCTGCTTATTCCTGTTTGGCAAGCGATGCATCACACAGTGATTCAAGATCTGGGATCAACCTCGGTGAAGATATGCAAACAGATCTGTTGGCTATGTCTGGAGGCTTCTGAAAGCTTATAAACGTAGATCTGTCGACCTTAAAATGCAGTCATTATGAATAGAACATCCTTGTTAGTAATTTAGAAAGTTACCTTTAAGAAGCATTATCCAATAAGATCCCTGTTTTGGATCTGGGCTAGGTAATCTTTGTATTCCATTTGTGTATTTATTAAATTATAATAAGATATATAATAAAAAAGGATAATAAGGATATCATTAAAATTGAAGAAAATTGCCTACAGGGCTTACAAGCCGATCTTTACTGCTCGGAAATGGCAATTCTCTTGCTGTGAATGCTTGGGCTTTAATGACTGAACATAAATTATAAATATTCTGTGAGTTCATCAGAAAAAAATCGAAGCAGACGACGAGCCTGGTGGCCATTTTAATATATGGAGTTTCTGTGCGATAAATCATAAAAAGTACACCAAGGCCCGGTTATATTTCAGCACAGCCCATGCCCTCACGGCCATCCATAGGCTATACGCCACGGAGTGACCTGGGTTGGATGTCAGAGCCTTGTGGTGCCGTGCCGCATGTCATCCCCTCTCTGTTTCAACACCCTGTCCTGTGTCTCTGCCCTCTGGAGGGGGGGAGGGGGCGTCTTATTCAGATTCAGTTCTTTATTAATCAAGGAGCAAATGAACGGTCACTATTGCTCTGCTCAAGGTAGAACAAAAATAGAAATATAGTAGTACAAATCCAAAATTATTTTTAATAAAATTTAATTGTTGAACCCTAAAACAAATCAGGAATAAACATGAAAAAATGCATGAAGTGGATTTATTATTCTTGCGGCCTCATCCTCGGTTTGGTGTGTTTCTCTCTCAGGCATCACCACGGTGCTCACCATGACCACCATCAACACCCACCTGAGGGAGACCCTGCCCAAGATCCCCTACGTCAAGGCCATCGACATGTACCTCATGGGATGCTTCGTCTTCGTCTTCCTCGCCCTGCTGGAGTACGCCTTCGTCAACTACATCTTCTTTGGCCGCGGGCCCCAGATGCAGAAGAAGATGGCTGAGAAGGCCCAGAAGGCCAACAACGACCGGGAGAAGTTTGACGTGCCCAGGGTGAGAAAACGCATCCTTCGTGTTGAAATGTATAGAAGGAGTCAGTGATTGGTTGATTGACTCCTTGATTGGCTGATTGAGTCATTGCTGGATTGATGGATTTTACGAGTGTTGTATGTTTCAAGTCATTTAATAAGAAATGCATGTTAGCTTCCTTTATTCAAAGATCTAGAGGTTCTTAGCTGATGTCTGTCTTTTCTCCTGCTTAGTCTGTTCTGGAAGGAGGGAATTGCAGGACTGCGTCCTTTAGACTGCGTGGGGTGAGTGTCCGTCATCGCCGGCAACCCCACGCCATCTCTGTACCTCTGAACTGAGCAACCCCCCCCCCTCCACCCAGTGTCTGCTCAAAGTTGTTCCTTTCACACTTGAGAAAAAGGAATACACTTGTTTGTGTTTGAACCTTTTTCGTTTTACCATATCAGATCACACATTGTTTTGGTCTTTTACCCTCTTGGTTTTTGTTGTCTTGCTGTGTTTTTGTAAGAATTCTCTTCCTCTCATGCTTAACATATGCTACTGTCTGTGTGTCTAACTGTTTAACTTCCAACAATTCTGAGGAAGTGTGGCCGCAAAAAACCTGCATGTTTTTTCTTATGAGATCCTTTGTGGTCCCCTCAAGACAGGACATATATGTTCTGAAAAGCCAGCAAAAGATGCATTCTTAAAAGGCATAACTCATAGGTCTTTATAAGGCAGGGCAGATATGTCCCCACAAGGCAGGACTGATAAGTCCCCATATTGTGGGACAGAAACACATACACACATACACACATATGTAAGACAGGGAAAATACAGTCCTCAGAAAACTAGAAAGATTCAGTGTAATATTGTTTTGCACTTCACTACCTGGACACTCTGGGGGGTGTCCAGGGAGGGCCTCAGTAATATACATTGCCTGCCCGCTATGCTGCGCTTATACCTAAATTGGAAAATCTAAAACTTGTTTATGAAGGTTTGGTTTGTGGAACGTCCGAAGGTAAATTACCTCGTCATGCTGACGTTCCTGCCTTCTTTGTTATTTTATTAACATACTGGAGTTATAGCATATATTATACTTCCTTACCGTAACATAAATACCATTACACATCATAGAGCATCATTTATCATGGAACATCATATATCATACATACTGACCAAAACACATCATATGATAGCATACATCATCCATACTTTGTACATACCCTTTATATATATGCATTGTATTTCATACATACATACAATCCAAAATATATTTATCCATACATACCATTACAAACATTCTATATATTCTACATTTCATACATGCATCCATACCATAATACATCACATCATGCACAGATATACCATAGCATACTGTACATAACACACATACCATAATATGTAATGTACATCATGTAAGATATGAAACATAATACACAGAACATCCATCCCATAATATATCACAGAACATCTATCATCCATGGGTGTGTGGGTGGAGTTGATTTATCAGGGATTGGTCCTGGGTGCTGGGTTGGAAATAACAGGAGTAGCAGCTAGGAGCTTCCACTCCGACCTTGGGCTGATGTGTGAGGAGTGATGCCCAGTCCTTAAGGCCAAACGCTGTCATCGCCCCCCCTCACCCTCCCCCTTGCATCCGTGTGTTCGATCCCTGGAAGATGCCGTGTGTGGAGTCCATCTCCTGCAAGCCTCTGCACTTGATGCCAGACTGGGATTGGATATGAACATAAATGACATATAGAAATAGAGAAGCCCATGAAAACACTACACATGAAACATAGGGCAGTGAGTTTCGTTGAGGGTGCTCGCTACGGCAGGAAATGTCTACTGCTATCGATGTCCTGTCCCCAGTTTTCCAGCATTCCCACTTGCTTCAGCACCATTATGCTCCACTTATAAACATCAGATCCAGACAGGAAATCGAGAATTCGGGAAAAAAAACACGTAATTTAGCAGTTTTAGCTCGTGAGCATCTAAGCAGATAAGATGCTCAAGTATCAGATTGTGTAATTGTCTGGCAATATATTAATCAGATCTCGGCAGGAAGTCAGCAAAAGAGGGCAGGACACGACGATAAACTAAATACAACTGCTTGCTTGCTCACAGAAGCCAGTGAAGGAGGGTTATTTTAAAAAAAACAACGTATACTGCAGTGTAGTGTCTTGTGTAGTATAATAACTCTGGATCCAGTTCTATTAATGTATCCATGAGGTCATGAGGTCAGTGGTGGTTCCTTGGAATTTCTCAACCACCCTCTCTAACCCTCTGTTTCTCTCTAATCCTGTTTCTCTCTCTCTGGCTCGCTCTCTCTCCATCTCTGCCTCTCTCTCTCTCTTTCTGCCTCTCTCTCTCTCTCTCTCTCTCTCTCTCTCTCTCTCTCTCTCTCTCTCTCTCTCTCTCTCTCTCTCTCTCTCTCTCTCTCTCTCTCTCTCTCTCTCTCTCTCTCTCCCCCTCCTCTCTCCCTCTCTCTCTCTCTCTCTCTCTCTCTCTCTCTCTCTCTCTCTCTCTCTCTCTCTCTCTCTCTCTCTCTCTCTCTCTCTCTCTCTCTCTCTCTCTCTCTCTCTCTCTCTCTCTGCCTTGCTCTCTACCTCTCTCTCTCTGCCTTGCTCTCTACCTCTCTCTGCCTTCTCTCTACCTCTCTCTCTCTCTCTCTCTCTCTCTGCCTCTCTCTACCTCTCTCTGCTCTCTGCCTCTCTCTCTCTCTGCCTTGCTCTCTACCTCTCTCTGCCTCTCTCTACCTCTCTCTCTCTCTCTGCCTCTCTCTCTCTCTGCCTCTCTCTGCCTTTCTCTCTCTCTCTCTATGCCTGTCTCTTTACCTCTCTCTGCCTCTCTCTCTCTCTCTCTCTCTCTCTCTCTCTCTCTCTCTCTCTCTCTCTCTCTCTCTCTCTCTCTCTCTCTCTCTCTCTCTCTCTCTCTCTCTCTCTCTCTCTCTCTCTCTCTCTCTCTCTCTCTCTCTCCCATCCAGGTGGACTCCCAGGGGAACATCCTGCTCAGCTCCCTGGAGGTCCACAACGAGGTGGCCGGCAACCAGCTGACCACCAGTGTGCGCGAGGGCCGCAACTCCTCCTGCGTGGGCCTGGACCACCCGGTGATCCAGCACCGCAAGCCCAGCGCCCCGCTGGGCTCCAGTCGCCACAGCCTGGACCGCAACCAGATCTCCAATCCCCGGAAGTCCCGCCTCCGCCGGCGGTCGTCACAGCTCAAGATCAAGATCCCCGACCTCACGGACGTCAACTCCATCGACCGGTGGTCGCGGATCATCTTCCCGTTCGCCTTCTCGCTGTTCAACCTCATCTACTGGCTGTATTACGTCAACTAGCGCACGCCGTCTCGGCTGCGCCACTGTTGACCCGAATCTACCGGCTGCGTAAAGGTCCACTAGCGCCCCGTGTCGTTTGTCTCGTCGGCCGTCTTCTGAAAACGAGCTAGGAGCCGTTTGTTTGTTTTGTCGGAACTGAAGAACGTAAACGTTGGTTGAAATCCAATCCGATTCCTTTTCTTTTGCTTCAAAGAGTGGAGACTTTAACTTGGAAACACGTACTTGATCGCAGACTTCCGAGCACAAAGTCGCGATTCAGAATCTAAATATGAAGAAAATGGTTCAATCTACGGAAAATATGTATTTTTCTGGGACTTCCATGATAACTACTGTCCTCTTCCTGGAGCTGTGGGTGGTATGTTGGGACAGGGCACACCCAGCCATCTTCCCAAGATCTGCAGCGTTGTGAATGGAAACGGTTATTAACAGTGCTTTATGTCAAGTATCACAACTGTAGCCATGCTGTCAGTACATCATACAGTGTGTACTGACTGTATAACAAATTCTAACTTCTGTCAACGAAACACTGAAACAATGAAACAAGCAAGATAGATTTGATGCATCATGCTCTGAACACTCGTTCGCGTCTATATCACGGAAGCCATTATATGCATCCAGATAAAGCCCCATCTATGTGTGTTCATACACGTTTTTAACGAGAACAGATTCGGTATGCCTTGAGGTTGACTATGCAGAATATTCACTTGTTTTTGAAGTGCAAAAGGAAGCTTGATCGATCAAAGGTTTGCTTTGCCGTGTTATGTGTAATAATAAGATATTAAATATGAAAAATGTTATTGATAAGATATTGATAAATATAATATACAGTATTTGGGGTTTTATTGATACAGACGTACGATGACAGAACACATACCAGCATAAAGGAAAGTTAAAGTTATTTATCTAACAGGCAGAGACATCTTTTTTGGTAAACCGGAAGAGAGAATTTATCTTTAAATATTTCAACATAAATAACCGTTAGGACATGATGAATGCCGTTTTTTCTTTTCATCTACAGAATTAAATCTTTATATTCCGGACACCTAGAATGACGTTTGCATAGTTTGAAAATTTTATAAATGATACAGAACATATTTGATATTTGCATATTTCTTGTTATATTTCACGACTGTTAAGCCCACACACACACACACACACACACACACACACACACACACACACACACACACACACACACACACACACACACACACACACACACACACACACACACACACACACACACACACACACACACACACACACACACACACACACACACACAGTACACACACATATATGGATATGATTGAAATGCAAAACCTTTATTACAACTGGACGAAACAACTTTGTATTTCTCCTGGACGGTTTACACTGCAGGCTTCGATCTGGCTTTAAACTGTCAGGTGACTTATGATGCATATCTTGTCGCCAACAACTTTGTACGAGTTCTCGTACTTTGTCAGGTTGTACTCGAAGAGCTTCACATTGGTATTCTGTCTGGTATGTTTTGCTCGGTGGTCCTGTTCGTTTGCATGTTGATTTTCGTTAGATATGTTGCACAAACCATATTTTGCTCATCCTCCTTCCCCAAGTGTGTTGTAAATATAATATGCCATAACAAGGTGTCGACCTTCTCATTCTTTTTTTGACATGTTTTATGATGTTAGAGTTCAATCAATCCCAGAATATTTTTTTCTTATTGAGACGCAGAATAAAGGGAAAGGCCTACGAAGGAAACGAAAAAATGTAACACGATGGAAGAGATGAAGGAGAAGAAAGAAGAAAGAGAAGTAATAGTTTTGTTATTACTTTTAAAAATCCCCAAACAAACAAAAAGTCTAATTAAGTTTTTTTTTTTTTTAAAAAGAAAAGAATAGGGAGAGGGAAAAGTGAAACATGCGATAGAAGAGAAACGGAAATCTAAAAGAGAAAGAGGAGGAGGAAAGATGGCGCCGCTGAAGCAGCAACTGTTGCGTTACGAAGCCAGCCGCCGTCCATCTGCGCCGCTCGGTCGGCGGGGACAGGGACGCGTGGGCGGAGCACAGACCGCCAACCAAGCGTTGGGCATGACACCCGTCTGTCCCCGGGGCGCTGCGCCCCGCCAGGCTCCAGATAAACCCACGAGACTCCACCGCTACGCTCGCTGGAAAGAAAGAAAGATAGATCTTTTTTTAGATCCTAGTAGATCCTCTCAGAACGGGAATTCACCTGAGAGCTGAAGAGAAGAGACAGCGACCAGGGGAGGACTTCCCTTTGTCATGGTTGTTAAAGTTCTTGATCTTCTGCCTGGTTCACTTGAACGTGTGTGTGTGTGTGTGTGTGTGTGTGTGTGTGTGTGTGTGTGTGTGTGTGTGTGTGTGTGTGTGTGTGTGTGTGTGTGTGTGTGTGTGTGTGTGTGTGTGTGTGTGTGTGTGTGTGTGTGTGTGTGTGTGTGTGTGTGTGTGTGTGTGTGGTGAGAGATGGTTGCATCTCTACACGGAAAGCGATGCTGTAGCCTACATGTGGAGTGTTGCTGGCTGGATGACCCCCTCCATCATGCTGACCACCGTCAGAACGTTCAAGAACCTCCAGCCTCACCTCTCTTCCCCAGAAACCGAGGGGTGGTTTGAGGTACACAATGCAAGTATTATTTTCATCATGCAGCACCATTATAAAGTATTTAAAGATGTTGTTATTACAAATCGCTCGAATGTGGGCCTGTAATCTCATGCAATGAGAAGGGATAAGAGAACGTCAATAGAAGCATTATATTATATTATCATAATAACAGAAGACTGTCTGGCTGTAAACTAAGTGCAGTCTTGAATCAGGCCCTGAGTCCTTCGGTGAGGGGACTGCACTCAGTAGGCCTACCACATCGCATTAACGGAATCAGAACTATGCTAAGCATATGAGTGCATAATTATCGGATTTAGGGGGGAGGCTGACAGATAAAGTGGCAGATTAGTGGGTGAGAATGACACCCATAAAACGATTAAGTGCCAGCGTCTCAGATTGTGTGATTGTCTCGTTGCTCCATGAATCACATCTCAGCAGGAAGTCGACGAGTGAGTGGGCAGCGCGGCGCGATCCACTAAACACGCCTCTTATTCCCCAACCGTGACACAAGCCGGTGATTGATTACTACCACGAGTTGGGTTATATTTGGAGTTTCGATAGATACATAAATAACGGAAAAGCAGCTGTACTACTTGCGGTGTGTCGGCGTCTCCTCTGTCGGCAAACGCTCAGCGACTCGGGGGCGCGTCTTCTTGGCGTGCTCGCCACGGGGGGTTGTGGAAACATGTCGCGGAAACCAATCATGAAATTGATCAAGCGTCTTTGAGAGGAGTCTTCTGGACTAGTGTATACTTAGTGCCGGCAGAAGTATGGTTTAACTGAGTACAATGGGGAATAAGGAACAGTGATTGGTTTCTTGTCCCCATAGTGGTGGTGGTAGTAGTAGTAGTCTTATCTGAATAAGCAACGTTGAAAATGATCTGTTTGTGTGTGTGTGTGTGTGTGTGTGTGTGTGTGTGTGTGTGTGTGTGTGTGTGTGTGTGTGTGTGTGTGTGTGTGTGTGTGTGTGTGTGTGCGCGCGCACGTGTGAGTTAAATCGACTGTCCAATTTTTTTTTCATTATCACCAATAGTGAACATTACGTCTTCGTCTCTCCCGAACGTTAATGACGTGTTCTCTCAAGGACCACAATGAATATGATTATGGTCCAATTTATGAAGACCATAGTGGTGACGCCTACATTCAGATGTTACACAAAGTAGGCCTTTATCTGTTTGATAGCTTCTACCTCAATATTAGATATCTGTATCATGATGCATTTCTGTATCCTATCCTGTTGTATGCTACATGACGTGTTATCAAGGCCTTTGTTATGAATCCTCTGTTGACACAACAAGGGCTTGAAATAGCTGCTCCACTTCCAACTCTGGAGCTAAATGAAGGCCAGAGGAGAGCGGTATGGCACCTCTCCCAAGTAGGCCACCGACGGCGAGATGGATCTAGCGGGCTAAACGGTGTCCTCCTGCACGCGTATTTGTCAAACCCTTCACCCCTCCACTCAACCCCCTTGCCTCAATACCCTTCCCCCTGGCCTCTTGATAGAGGGTGGCCGCATCGCAGCACTGAGAACTGAGAACCAGAGGATTAACAGTGTTTTGAGGTGTGCATGGTTATTTATAGGTGTGGATGGATATTGAGAGGTGTGATATGCATGACTACGTCACCGTTTACCTGCTGATGTGTTTTATTTTACCCTATAGGAAGGAATCGCCTGTCTTAGTTCTCCTCTTATTCTTGTGCACTTTTCATCAAATTAAAATATTTGAGGACATGTTGAAGTTGTGTCCAGGAAAATAATTGGTAAAACACACACACGACAGTTGGGAGGTTGAGTTTAAAAAGACTTGAAGTGAATATAAATGATCGTCTGCCACTTTAATACCAACAGACAAACAGGATTTGGGGCCTAATGTGGAAAGTGTTTCTGTGGATTTAAAGTGTTTCCAAGAAACACATTGTAATTATTACCACAGGAAGGGAGCATCAGAGAGGGGTCGGCTTCCACCCTCAGCAATTGTTCGCCTCCGAAGTGTTATGATTATTTTTGGTATATTTTGTAAATTCACTTTATAATTGTGTGTGTGTGTGTACACAATTATAATCTATTGTGGTATGAATTTCTCGCTCAGCAGAAGTGAACCGGCAACGAGTGTGTTTATACCGACATGCGTGTACAAAATAAAAGGGCATGATTTGCCAAAAAAAGAGGAAAGCGCGAAGAGGAGGGAAATGAGTCGGAAGGAAAAGCTTGCAAGCAGAAAAACCCTTTCTGCCGAGTTGGACTTCCTGGGCACTCAACGCTTGAGAGAAGGAAAGAAAAAAGTGGAGGGAGGGAAGAGAGACAGCGGAATAAGGAAAGAGAGAGGAAGAAAGAAAGAAAGACAGCGGAAGAAGGAATAAGGGACAGAGGAAGAAGGTATAGGGAGAGGAAGAAGGGAAGAGGAAGAAGGGAGAGGAAAAAGGAAAGAGGAAGAAGGAAAAAAAAGTGGAAGAAGGAACAAGAGCGCAAGAAGGAAAGAGACAGGAAGAAGGAAAGAGGCAGGAAGAAGGAAAGAGACAGGAAGAAGGAAAGAGACAAGAAGAAGGAAAGAAAGATAGGAAGAAGGAAAGAGACAGGAAGAAGGAAAGAGACAGGAAGAAGAAAAG
Source organism: Melanogrammus aeglefinus (assembly GCA_900291075.1). Classification (NCBI taxonomy): domain Eukaryota; kingdom Metazoa; phylum Chordata; class Actinopteri; order Gadiformes; family Gadidae; genus Melanogrammus; species Melanogrammus aeglefinus. The sequence continues at coordinate 354,376 of OLKM01000288.1, read as the reverse complement.
AGACAGGAAGAAGGAAAGAAAGACAGGAAGAAGGAAAGAGGCAGGAAGAAGGAAAGAGACAAGAAGAAGGAAAGAAAAACAGGAAGAAGGAAAGAGACAGGAAGAAGGAAAGAGACAGGAAGAAGGAAAGAGTGGCAGAGAAAGAAAAAGAGAGGAAGAAGGAATGGGAGAGTGAGGGAGAAGGAAAAAGAAGAAGGGAAAAGAGAAGGACAAGGGAAGATAAATGTTGAAGTAGGTTAGAAAGACAAAGGGAAAGATGGAAAGACAGAGCAAGAAGGAAAGAGTGAGGAAGAAGGAAAGAGATGAAGAAGGAAAGAGAGAGGAAGAAGGAAAGAGATGAAGAAGGAAAGAGAGAGGAAGAAGGAAAGAGAGAGGAAGAAGGAAAGAGAGGAAAAAGGAGAGTGACAGGAAGAAGGAAAGATAGGAAGAAGGAAAGAGAGAGGAAGAAGGAAAGGGAGGAAGAAGGAAAGAGGAAGAAGGAAAGGAGAGGAAGAAGGAAAGAAGGAAAGAGAGAGGAAGAAGGAAAGAGAGAGGAAGAAGGAAAGAGAGAGGAAGAAGGAGAGCGGGAGGAAGCAAGAAGGGGAAAAGAACGAGAAGGAAGGAGGTGTCAGTTTGTAACTTGACATCAACATGAGAGCTGGGAGGAGAAGTCCTGGTAAGCAGTTCGCATGGCCCAGAAAGATACCATTAGTTCAAGGTCACTAACTACCAGTAATTGTGCATTGTCAGTGTATTGTTAATATATACACTGTATGTGTATGTATATATATATATATATATATATATATATATATATATATATATATATATATATATATATATATATATATATATATATATATATATATATATATATAATAATATATATATATATTCCTACCCCACCACATTTATGAGTTACATCATACCAGTGCAGTTATGATTGGAGAAGCTCTGGATGTAATGGTTTCATTTTAGAAGGAACGTTTATCAGAACGTTTTTGAACAATTACATTTTGCTAAAAATGTAGGTTATTCAGTTCAACACAACATTTATATATTTTTACCTACAGATTATTACAAAGGCTTTTGATGCTTTAAGCATTACTACTATTCTATTGTGTATTTTAGGATTGTTGCTTTTATTATTGTCTTGACACTACTCTGCCACCCTCTAAGTGTTGCTGCCTCTATCAAGCTGCTACAAAATACCCCCCCCCCCCCCCCCCCCAAGCTCCCAGTTATCTTTAATGATACAGTAATTATTATAATCCCCAAAACTGCAAATCTCGCCGTCAATAAGGCTTTTTTTGGACAATGCATGTGACTCGCCTTTTGTGTGTGTGGGTGTGGGGGTTGGTGTGTGGGTGTGTGTGGCACTCATGCTTTTTTCTGTTTATGGGGTGAAATGCAGCAGGAAAAATGGCTGTGTTTAGTAATCCATTTATAAATAAACAGAAATGCAGTCGGTTCACACCTACAGCTGGCCCACACCCCCATTGCCTGTGGGCAGCATAATTAATCACAAGGTACCACCAGAGAAACACCTCCAGCGCTACTTTAGCTAGTAACCGCTAGCTAGAGTACCGCTAGCAGGACTACTGCTACTGTAACCGACATAGGTGCTCCAGGGGGAACCTCACTCCAGAACCATTAAGAACATTTTAATGGCGCGTTTCCAGCGGCGGGTGCCGTTCGGTTCGGTAGGTGTGGCACGGTTCGCGTTTCCACTGCCAAAAGTGGGCAGGGTCCGACTCCGGACTTAGCCGTGATTAGCCGTACTTATCTCCCAGTACTCCTCTGTTGGGGAACCAAGACGTCTGAAAGGGGGCCGGTAAGTCCGAGCTAAACTCGCCTCTCCGTCCGTTGATTTGTTGACAGAATCGTACCTTTCGTGTGACAAGGGGATAATAACAAACAAACACAGTAGCCGCGAATGACGAAAACTGAAGTTTATTGAGGAAAATGTTGTGCAAAAGTTCGCTGTCCTTCTTGGACGTCCTACCTTGTTGCTCTTGTTTATTGTGTCGAGTTCTTCCTTTTCCTTGGATTTATTAGCAGACTACACTGTGTCGGGCTGCTATGAGGTCACGATGCTAGCTGCTGCGTAGCTGCCGCGGCTAACGTCATCCGGCTTAAACCCCGCCCTACCATAAGGGTATTGGCGGTGGAAACGCGAGCCGTAACTGAGCTGGGCATAACCGCACCTTCACTACCGGGCCAAGGCGTGCTGGGTCTAAGCGCATCCACCGGGGGAAACGTGCTAACCGTGTTCGGTCGGAGAATGGTCTGTTACACCATGAAAAGTACCGGTACAGGTTTAAGGTTTCCATATTTGATTAGGCCTACCTAACATGAAAATATTCAATAATCCTTTATCATCAATTACATCTTGTTAATATGCCTCATGTCTGTATCCCTTAGCTAACGGCTAGTTTATCGTTTTGGACCAGTGGCACCGAAGTCGAAATTGTTGAGGAAAGGTTTATTGTAATAAATAAATCAAATCTTTAATTAAGATTCAAATTATATAAACCGTGTTTACATTGATACTAATCATTGAAAAGGCCTTTGTATACGTACATTCTACCTACGCCTAGAGATCTTTTCGCTTCCTCTCTCTAATTGAAAGGTGTTAAGGTAGTTTGTATTTGCATTGCCAATGTAGCCACAGTCAGCAAAGTCTGATACTGAGGCCATGTCAATCTCCTGACTTCTTTGATGTGTACATTCCTTCATCTCTCTTGCATCCCTGCAGACCTGTCCATCATCCCATGTTAGGAAAATCTCTGCCTATGTATTCCCATGATCATGCCCTCGATTAAATCAAATCATTTGATCTCAAGCAGGGTCCTAAATTAAATTAAATCGAATCAGAAATATAGTTCACACGCAAGACATGTGGCAGAGCTGCCAAATCTCATGGCTCGGCCTCACCCAACGCGTCGCCTTGAGTGTGGCACTTGCCTCTCAATCACTTTGTGCACGGTGGAAAGTGTGCTCACGCGAGGAAAGGGATTGTGTGCAGGCTCGCGTGTGGGCAGGGGGAGCGCGGCATGTCAGGCATTATGAAATGCCGCGCTATTTTTTATAGCGCGTATTTCCTGGTTTTAAGCACTTCCACCGACGAAGTGGTAAGCGGTTATCCATTGACGGAAAGCTTTGCTCAATGAGGCGACTACGATTACATGCGACAATTATTTGGTCTTCTGTTGACCACAACTACATCAAACTAAGTGAAGCTGACTCACTCACTCACTCACTCACTCACTCACTCACTCACTCACTCACTCACTCCACCCAGTCCACATTGTTGAAAATACTGAGGTTGCGTTCTTTGGCCAATGGGTCAATGATCCCTCTGGTGGCCAAAAACGGTTTCTTTTGTAATGGATTGGCTCAGGATTAGAAGTTATAAAATTTAGGCTGGGGCTGTAAATAGTTTATTAACCTCAAGTATAACAATTTATTTAAAAAAAATCGTAGGCTTGCGGTGGTGATCCTGAATAAGCCCCTAAAAATGTGCCGTCAAGTCCACTCCAAGGTTTTCTGAAAAGGTGTAGCCCTGCCTGATGCATGAAACCAGGAAGGGGGCACGTGGCGTTGAGGAAAGGCATAGCATTTGAACTACAAAAGCTGCAAGGTAAGCAAAATTCACCAGATCGCCTGATTAGAATCCCCCCACCTATCAACGAAACAGACGTAAATGCATGACTGCCTCGATGCACGGCGACCGCGACGCTCGGAGTCATCGGGCCGGAAACCATACGCTGGTCTAATGTATTAATGCACAGGGCAGTCATCGACTCCCCCTTAACTGATCACATCAGAACACCGACCTAACGTTATTCCTTCCTGTACAACATTTGCCCTTATCCCCGTTTGCGGTAAAGCCATGAGATCGTTGCAATCACTCTGAATAATGTTATCTCCCGCCGACGCGGCGATACGCTGGCGTGGCGTGCTGGTCGCTGGCCTCATGCCCAGGACGCCTTTTAAAATAATGAGGTTAGTGTATACATCTGACGTCCCGCGGCCTTTACAGACGGGAGGCGATGTGGAGGGTCAAACCTTCACTGAAACACAAGCCGCCACGAGATCCTGTTGAAACTCATACGACTATAACGCCACAGCAAACCGGAAACATCAATACCCATTTGAGACTGGTCGTGCCGAACGGAGGAGGAGGCTGAGGTTGAGTTCTAATACTTGAACGCGTGTCAACCCATTTTTCATTCATGATTTTTATTGCATCATCCGGTTCTCATACAAAATGTCAAATTTAATGTTAACCCTGACTTAGCACAGGTATCATTTAAAGGAATAAAGCAAGGAAAATGAAATGTAAAAAATAACGGGGCACAGTAATGTTCAGCTCCAGTAGAGAACAGTAAAGAAGAGAGCAGAGTTCAGTAGAGTAAAAGTAGATCAGAGAAGAACACAGAAGTTGGAGCGAATAGTACAGTAGGTTATTATAGAACCGCAGAGTGAATGATGCGCATTAAATATATTTTAATGGAGACTTTAATGGTTCGTTGGCACCCTGAAAGATGAACTACAGCTTCGGTTTAGGGTCATCAGAGTTCAGTGTGTTTGCAGTCTTGTTCCCTGAGGAGTTTGTGTACTGCCTCATGGGAAACTGTCTTTCAGCAGGGCGGACAAGGCTGTATTCATGCTGTGTTGTTTCTCTGTCTCTCCTTCTCTGCTGGTCGACATCCTCTGTGACTCCTGCTGTTCACATGAATGGACCGTAAACACAAAAGATCCCGAACCGGGCAGTGAGAACAAGGCTTTCAGTCCCCTTCACGACCAGCGGAAGACAATACCTGAACCCTCTCCAGGTACAAAGCAAAACAGGCTATTAAACTATGTTGCCTCCTATAATCAAAGGTATCCGTCCTCTCATCTCTTAAAATAGACCAGTCCCCATCGTGTGAGATATAATCCTCGTCCCTATATTTCCTAGATCCCTATCCTAGTCACCCAGTGATGGTATGTGAGCTTGGCTAGCTGTCTATATGAATAAAGATAAGCTGGCCTTTAGCCCCTGAGGGAACAGACATTCCCCTGGTCTTTAATATCCTCATCCGGCCACGCTCCGTCCCAGCCCAGGCCATCCATGTTGCATAACACAATGCTACTAACGCAACCTAACTCGGACACAGCGTTAACACTATAAGACGCTATAAGACGCTATTACTGCGATGCTAAAGTTGACACTATAATTGATATAGCGCCTTTCTCTCGCTCAAGGTCGCTTTACAGATTCATGAGCACACAAGGAGCAAAACAGCTCAACAACACACATAAAAAATAGAGTAATTACACTAGAGCAACACTTCACTAACACAATGCCATGGTAACAACGTTTACACAATGTTAAAACTATGTCACTGTCGGAGCATAGCAATAACAAGCAGGATTGATGTGGTTGTGATCTGGCATTACCAGAATGCATGCTTCTGTACCGCCCATGAAATTATGGAAGGAAAGAAGGAGGAGGATTCAGAGGGAGCTTTCCCTGTCAACAGAATCCAGAGATAAGTCTGTATGGTGGGGTCTAGCTACTGTATGCATGCTGTTAAGGCTATATAGGATGGACTTTATAGCACTGCATTGCAGCTGGATGCTAGGTAGAGGCTGGATGGGCACTCTCCCTCTCATGTATTGCCACAATCCTCTATGGAAGTGCCTGGTATCTGGTCGATTCCTTCACAACTATACACTCAAACCGTCATCGGCGTGTCTTAACTGACTTACAATTAATAGGCTGAGGATTATTATGAAATATATGATGTGAAATGGTCAGAGGGGATGGATGTTTTAATTCAACATACCAGTTCCAGGCCACATACACGGGTACATAGTGGTTTTATTGTACACACTGTGTTTGATTTGTGTTTAGTTTAGCCCTCTGTATCTTTTGCATATGAAGAAGGGTTAATCTCCTTGTCGATCATTTACAGTTCCCTGCTGCTGCTTGCTCTCTCCTCCCTCTTGAGTTACTGTACGAGTCACAGTAGCGTTTGAACAGGCCCTGCTTCCTCAGACTCTCCCGATACCCTGCGATTCAGGCGTAGACAGGAGCCCTTAACCGAAAAACAGAAAGCCCAGGCAATGCATCATTAATCTGGTAATTACAAAATCACTTTTGATTGATCACCACCTCCGTTTCCGAGAACATATTCTTCTCCAGCTCATTCCATCAGCACGTCTTTCTCTTGAATCGTTACTTCCAGGGCCTGCAGGAAGTGTATGTGTGAGTAAAACGTGTGCAGAGCGATAAGTTGTCCCTGGCAAGGAGAAGTGGTGTGAGAGGAGAAGCTCTTACAGAACCGGTTACACTTAACCAGGACTCTCTGGGTTTTAAGTGCGGTTTCCTCTTACTCATCCCCACTCAACGCATAAGGTAACCACACAATGTTGCGAGTATATCAGCGGACGGTTATCTCGGATCCAGAACTTCCTCAGTGCTAAGGTCGAACCTCTGTTGGGGGAGAGACTGCACAGCTCGTTGGCAGGAGGCCAGAAAGTACGATGGGCGATATATAAGGTCGAAGGTTGAAATACATTTGCACGCAGATTCAAGCTCATCTGCCGCCAAACTTTAGATGTTAATCTTAAATCTGATTTGTTAGACTAGGCGCATGGTAACCGGAAGAAACCTGATTTCCTTCACCTGTCCCAAGGATATATCGTATGCTGTCTGGTTTCATTTTGTTTGACCTTAAAACAGGGAATAGGGGTTTGGAAGATCAACTGTAGCTTATTTCAAGGAAGATGTATAATGTCAAATCGGAAATGTTCTTTTTTCGTATAGAATCAGAGGATTTGGGGAAATTTGTAATGCATTGTAGTTATTATTAGTTATAGTTACTACCACATTCACCATGTATTCAGTGAACATGATAATTGTTTGTTTTTCCTACAAATAATAAGAACTGCAAAGTGTTAGTCCAGTGCAATAGCCTGGTTCATTTTTCAAATACCAAACATTTCTCGTTGATTGTAATAATTTATGAGTTGTGGCTCACGTGACTTGCCCCGAAGACCTGAATAAGTCAATTTCGACACAAGGGTCAATGCGTAAGATCCATACAAAAATATCAGAATAATAGATCCATCTTTCATCCATTATAATTTGATCACACTTCGGGGGTCTCATCTGTCCATCAATTCGTGATTGATCATTGCCGCCATACTGATGGACAATCTGGATCTCAATTAGTCAGTGCCATGCTAATGAATGGCAAATGTGTCATATTCATATTACAATTACTTGCATTCTATAAAAAAAGTAATGAATATATTTGCCGATATTATTTCTTCTCGCATTTGGTCATAATGAACCTCAACAGACTTTGTAAATGAACCGCCAAAAAATGATGATTATTGTGATACTGATTTAACCCCTGAATTGTTTAAAAGAGAAAAACAGACAATCTCATCATATCCGAGCACTAATGCTAAAGTTACTTTTCAGTACGTCTATAAATCCATAGTAGTCTGAAAACCGGGGTAGTAAACGAGGAATTAAAGATATTCCAGCCATTCAGCCATGCCATGGGAATTTATTTTCATAATGTCAGCAGAAAATATCATAAACAACCATTTATGATATTCTCCTATGCATTTGACTTTTCACTGGCTGCCAAATCACAATCATGGTGTGTGTGTGTGTGTGTGTGTGTGTGTGTGTGTGTGTGTGTGTGTGTGTGTGTGTGTGTGTGTGTGTGTGTGTGTGTGTGTGTGTGTGTGTGTGTGTGTGTGTGTGTGTGTGTGTGTGTTTGTGGGAGAGAGCGGTGAGTTGTTTATTCGGTTTCATTACTATTCATTACTGGTGAAGCTCAATGGAGAAATTCTTGAAATGTAGGCTGTAACTATCTCTCTCTTAGTCTCGGTCTCTGTACCTGCCTCTGTCTCTCTGTCTCTCTGTCTCTCTGTGTCTCTGTGTCTCTCTCTCTCTCTCTCTCTCTCTCTCTCTCTCTCTCTCTCTCTCTCTCTCTCTCTCTCTCTCTCTCTCTCTCTCTCTCTCTCTCTCTCTCTCTCTCTCTTCTCTCTCTCTCTCTCTCTCTCTCTCTCTCTCTCTCTCTCTCTCTCTCTCTCTCTCTCTCTCTCTCTCTCTCTCTCTCTCTCTCTCGCTCTGCTCTCTCTCTCTCTCTCTCTCTCTCTCTCTCTCTCTCTCTCTCTCTCTCTCTCTCTCTCTCTCTCTCTCTCTCTCTCTCTCTGTCTCTCTCTCTCTCTCTCTCTCTCTCTCTCTCTCTCTGTCTCTCTCTGTCTCTCTGTCTCCTGTCTCTCTCTCTCTCTCTCTCTCTCTCTCTCTCTCTCTCTCTCTCTCTCTCTCTCTCTTCTCTCTCTCTCTCTCTCTCTCTCTCTCTCTCTCTCTCTCTCTCTCTCTCTCTCTCTCTGTCGCCCACTCTCTGGTCCCGCTCTGAAAGGTACGGGTATCAGAAATCTCCAAAACACCTGACACTCTTCTGTGTCACTACGGGCTTCAAACTCATGTGCTTGAAAAAAGGGGACTGTTCCCATGGTGTTTTTTTTCAGTAGCGTGTGTGACTGACATTGATCCACTGCCGGATCATTGATTGAGGGTCGGCGTCGCCTTGACGACAGGTTGGCGCGTGTTGTTGTAATTAAAAGCACTTGGCCCTGGGGCACTGCGTTCCTGTACGGTTCATGCCAGATCTATGCATGATTTCCCACAGGCTGTGCACGTTCTGCTGATGAAGCAGAAAGAAACAGAAAAAAAAGGAACCGATTTTGCGAGGATATTCATCATATTATTATCGAGTTAATTATTGTGATTTATCTGGGCCTCAGATTACTCCCGGTGCGTGAAACGTTGCGTGAGAGAGCTCCTCGACGAAACGGGCCATGCGCAGTAGAGCGCAAAAGAGACGTTGCGTTTTGTTTTTCTCAGCGTTATGGATCGTTGGTGGAACACAAAACCGGCCTTCTGATTAAATAATGACTTGATTATTTTTTTTTAACTCAGGAAAACCTTGATATAAGCAGGCCTCTATAACAGTTCACTGCCTTTATACTGCGTTGCATTTCTCTCTAATTAAATTGTAAAAGCCAACTTGATTTTACTCAACCCTCTTTCAAATCCTATTATTATTTTATAGCCCAAAAACGAACCGCATATCTGGATATCTTCATATCCTCGCAAATGTCTACGAAGAAACGCGCTATAAACATCTAGCCTAATATGAAATACCCCACCTCTAAAGAACCATCCAAGGACGTCCAGCAGTATCGTCCTCATCTACCATCCACAGTGACAAATCACTTCCTGATGGCTGGAGAAACATCCAACACACACACGCACACAAAAAGGAATTGGAAAAACCCATTTTAACGTTGGGTAGCACCGAGAAGGTTTTCTTAATTAAGCAGCACACCAGCCAGTGTGTCATAAAGTCTGTTGAGCGGTGGTGCTTTCTCATTACACACGCTAACCAGACTGTTAATAAGCGCCTCCGGCCTGCTGGGACGCTTTTCAATAAAGCGCTGGCCAATAACCTTCCAGCTTTAATTGGCGCCGTAAACTCCCAGAAGTTGAGTCCGTGAGGAAGATCCCATCAATCACCTGCCGCTCAGCCGCCATCATCCTCATCATCATCATCCTCCTCTTCCTCCTCCTCCTCCTCCTTCTTGTCATCTTCCTCTTCATCATCGTCTCAGGGCCAGCCCGTCTTCTCGTCGCGTTGCCCGGAGATTTCATCCGCCTCCATTAGCGCGTGATGGTGGGAATAATAACAGTAACTGGAAATAAATGACAACACGTTATTGGTTATTGCCTTGCCTTGGGTTGGCACAGCTCTGGTTTGCGGTTCACGGTAATTGTTTACCAGTGTTAGTGGGGTGCTAAGGTAAAGCCTATGGCGACCTGATGAGGCCTTAACATTTGTCCTCTACTTCCTCCCATACCACACCTCACCTCGTCCATCCCTCAAATCACCAATCTAAAATATCCTTTTCAGTTCAAAATATTTTTTCTGAACAGAGATGAGGTAGGTCTATTTCAACGGCCCCGGTCACCTCAACAAAAAGAAGCGTAAGCCTGATGGATTTAACGTTTGCAGTCTTTTTTCCGAGGAATATCTGTCGCTGCGTTTGGAAAACATCAACCTCTGACCTCTGACCGGATTACATTTTACAGTGTGAGAGTAAGACGGCAAACTCAAATAGAATGACACCTTAATCCGTGGGGTGTTTGCGCTGGAATGTGGCCATAGATTTTCTTTCAGGGTCTGTGGGATGAGAAGCCGCCATAATTCACAAACCAATCGATCGGAGATTACCGCGCCATCTGCTGTGGCATGCTCAACACCGCAGATAACAAGGTTGGCTTCCTCTGCTTATTCTGTTATAAGAGGGAGATTGGCATTGCTCTCTCTCTCTCTCTCTCTCTCTCTCTCTCTCTCTCTCTCTCTCTCTCTCTCTCTCTCTCTCTCTCTCTCTCTCTCTCTCTCTCTCTCTCTCTGCTCTCTCTCTCTCTCTCTCTCTCTCTCTCTCTCTCTCTCTCTCGCTCGCTCGCTCGCTCACGCTCTTTTTCGCGCTCTCACCACGAAACAGCTGGAGATCATGTTGTGGTGGTGTTGCGCTCTCTCTCTCTCTCTCTCTCTCTCTCTCTCTCTCTCTCTCTCTCTCTCTCTCTCTCTCTCTCTCTCTCTCTCTCTCTCTCTCTCTCTCTCTCTCTCTCTCTCTCTCTCAGGTATGAACAGAGGAGATGTGAGCTCTACACCTGTCAGTTGATCACAGGGGGAAATAGTCTAGGGTTAGTGGTGTTTGCCTCGGAGTCGAAACGTTTTTGGTTCATTCCCCAACGGCCACAGTCTCACTGTAGGCAACCGAGAGCAAGATGGCTCCTAATCCCTATACCTGCTCCTTAATGGCCGTTATCTGAATTCACTTTCAGTCAAAGCGTCTACTAAATTACGGTATCGTTTCAACACTGTGACCTTAATTCATTTTCGGACGAGATTAGCTGGTGCAAACGGTTCCACCAAACTGTTGTACCTGGCGGAAGTTTTGTGAGGCCACAAACTACACTGTGCTATCATTTTTATTTTAAGACAATTCGTTTTTTACTTTGGCTGTAAGGCCATCCTCAGGCCCTTTTGAAGTGCGATGTAAAAAAGTTTGACAGTTGTATGACAGTGAGCCGATACAGTCACAATAAAATCAAACACTAACAAACACACACACACACACCAATACACACACACACACACACACACACACACACACACACACACACACACACACACACACACACACACACACACACACACACACACACACACACACACACACACACACACACACACACACACACACACACACACACACACACACACACACACACAGACACCTGAGAGCTTTATGTCACAAACCAATAAGAGGGGATGATGTATGGGCCCCCTCATGTTCCAACACACAAACATGAGGTAATAAACTGTACAGGCACAATGACTAACCACAATATAATCACTGCGGACTCGGGGGACAGACTCTGAGGGGTTTCTGATTGAATTTGCGCGTGTGAGGAAGAACATCCCTGACCTTGCTCTTCCTCTCATTCAACAGCCGACAGACACGCTCAGTTAGTGGCTAAACGGATTAAAAACTCCTCCAAACTACTGTTGACTGAGACAGTAGCCCTGGTTACCACGGTAACACATGGTTTCATCACTTCCCCTAAATAAAAGGAAAGGAATCAAAACATTTGATTCTGAAAATGATTTGAGCAATGTTATTTTTTCCTGAAATAGGTCATGACCTATAAATATTCAACTTAAAAACACACTGTCGTACTATCCACTTCCTTTGACCGAATAATTGCCATCTATTTTCTTTCATAAGGAATCGTGATAGGCCACTTTGGACATCACAAAATATGAATTGTAAGGGATTGTGCGTGCACACCAAAAAAAAACTGTTTAAAGAGTATCAATAAGACAAGACAAGACAATAAGAGCCATGCTTCCAGAACCAGATAGGTATAGGATGGATGGTGGGATGTTCACGGCTACATGATTCAACCCTGTTCTACAGATGCACTTTGGACTATTCCTGGCTCATCCGAGGCGGATCGGATACATACGTAGCGTAACGTGTTGCCTCTGCAGACCTCCGTGTGCGACTGTGACATCTCCCAGACCAAGCTCCCTGCCTCCTTTGCATAAGCTATTAAGCCGGTTTGTTATTAGACCTCTCTGTGTCTCTCTCTCTGTGTGTGTGCTGTTTCTCGCTGACGTTAGAACAGTGGTTCCCCACGCTCTGCGTGCCGCCTGCAGTCCCTGATTAAAAACCAGATCCTTTGTTACGACAGCCCCCCCCCTCTCCCCCGACCCCCCCCCCCTCCCCCGACACCGCTGTACATCATTCCCACCAGATTGATCTGCAACTTCAACAGAATCAGCACAATCCCCCACCCCCGTCCCCCCCCCCACCCCGTCCCCCGCTTCCCACAATCCTTAGGGCCCGACATCATCGCTTATCCTCCGCGTGACAAAGGTAATATCCATCGGCAGGATTCATTATGAGAGGTGGGGGAGGGGGGGGGGTGGTGGTGGTGGTGGCGAGGGAGGTGGGGTGGGTTTGGGGTAAGTTCGGGGGTGGTGGTGGGGATGGTGGTGGTGTTGGGGAGGGGTGAGTTTGGGGGTGTTGGGGCGTGGGTGACTGTATTCAGGGAGAGAGAGCGAGATGCTAATTCAGGCCTCCCTTATGCTCATGTTCTGTCCAGGATCAATCTCTCCTGCGTTGGTTGGTCTCCGCCCGCCTGCAAGCGCTCAGCGTCTCAGGATTTGAGGGTGGTAACAGAACCCTGTTCAATTATAATGATATGCATGGAGGGTAGAGGAGTATTACAATGAACCAGTGGGAATTATGATGATTACTCATCAGAGCTTTGTTTGTTTAACTGTGTGTGTGCGTGTGTGTGGGCATGTTTCTGCATATTGAAAGCAGGGTAGTCTAGTGGTTTGGGTTCAATCCAAGATGTCTGCGGTCTACCTGTAGGACTCCTTAAGCAAGAGGCCCCCCTCAAAACCAAATCACTCATTTGTTTTGGATAAAAGTGTCTGCCTGCCTAATGACTTAATGAGTCAATTGCAGTATCAGTCATGTTTCTGAGGCTTCGTGATCAAAAAGACACTTTCAAGTAACGTGAGGCTTCCTTCCTCAACGTCCTTTCTCGTGTTCATCACTCTTCGCCACTAGAGGCTGGAGGTTGTTCAAACCCCGCTCGAGCGCCACCCCTCCTCGCCCCCAACAAAGGGTGACCAGATCTTCACATCAGACCTGAGTTCAGTTCTCTTCCGTGTTGATGGACTGCACCTGAGGAACACTTGAGGTGTGCCAAGCTGCCAAATATCTCCTGGTTACCAGGCAACAGGAACATGCTATTCTCGGTCTCTCACTCAGCACCCAACTGACGCTCCTCTCCTTCCAGTTCAATCATTCAGCCATGGAACGTCTTTATTTGTCCGAACTAAGAGTGTTTCCGGAGATGAACGTCTGCTGCGAGATGTAAGGAGAGCGATCAACGCCAGCTGGCTCTACCTCCGAGGCTGTGAGTTCAGAAAGCAGGAGAAAGCAGGAGTCTTCAATCCCAAACACCACGTGTACATTGGCCTGCAATCCTACTGCATTGCACGGCCTCTGATTGTCTGTTAGGGATACCTGGTCACCTGCCGGTTGAGTGCATTTGGTGACACACCTGTCCTCCACTTATTAAAACCTGGAAGTGTGTTTTACTGAAAGCTTTTATTAAAGGTAGGTTCCGGAGGTTTGTTTGTCCTTGTATGTATGGGGCGCATATCTACCAAGGTTCTCTCTGGTGAATGTGTGGATATGTAGTGTGGTGAAATGTTGTGTGGATCAAGAATGGAGTGCGATAACAACGTGAAGGTTGTGGTTGGGAGAGTTGGATGCTATCCAGAGAACAGAGGAACTCCCACTGAACCCTTTTATAGCCAAACACACACGCATGCATGCTCTCACTACACACTCATGCAAAGACAGATACACATACACACACACACACTCGCATGCTCTCACACACACTTACACTGACACAGATACACACACGCACACGCATACACACGCATGCATGCTCTCACAACACACTAACACTGAAACAGATACACACACAAATACACACACACACACACAAACACATGCTTGCTCTTACGACACGCTAACGCAAAGATAGTTACGCACACGCACACACATGGGCACACACATGCATGCTATCACACACACTACACACAGACACACACACACACGCTCTACACAGACACATCACACACAACACACACACACACACAACACACACACACACACACACACACACACACACACACACACACACACACCACACACACATGCATGCTCTCACAAACACTTACTCAAAGACAGACACACACACACATACACTAGCATGCTCTCACAAACACTTACTCAAAAACAGACACACACACACACACACACACGCATACATGTATTCTGTCACACACACTAATGCTGACACAGATACACAGATTCACACACACACACACACACACACACACACACACACACACACACACACACACACACACACACACACACACACACACACACGCGCATGCTCTCACACATTAACAGAGACACACTATAGACACACTATGCAGGCTTCCCCCCCACACGCACACACACACACACACACACACACACACACACACACACACACACACACACACACACACACACACACACACACACACACACACACACACACACACACACATGCACACTGGCATGGACACACACACGCACACACACACACAGTCACACAGTGCTGACATTTCAAGGGTAGTGTAAGGGTGTGTGAGTTATTACTGGCTGGGGTAGCATGCCCTCTTCTGGCTTCTGACTGCTGTGTCTGACGCAGCCGGACGGCTACGCTACATCTGGCTAACATAATATCGTATAATAATGTATTTCCCCTTCACACCATGTTTCCCCTACATAAACTAAACTCTGTGGATATGCATGGCTGACGGTAGCCTAGTTTATATTAGCGCGGCTTAGTTTTCCACCTGTCTTTTTAGATAGTTTAGTTTTATTTCAGTTTCAGTTTCATTTAAAGGTAAATCCAGAAGGCTAAAGCGATATCACTGTTTGATTTAATGATCCTTTTAATCTTTTCAAGTGTTAACGTGTTTTTTGGTTGGTTGGAAGTGTGTGATTGTTCTAGAGCACACCCACTCCTATCCGGGAGTCGATGTGTTAATTAATTCATTTTAGAGCGTTCATGGTGTAATACTTTGAGGATATTTTCTTTAACACCTCATCTTGCCTACAGGGAAGTGATCATCCTAGGGGGATTTCAGGGGAGAAACACATTTGTAATCTTTATTTGTTGAATGATTCTTTATAAAAGAGTATTTTCTTTGTCTGCCTCCACTGCTTCATTCCAATCAAACCTACTCCTGAACTCACTCAAATATCTTACCTCGCCAAAGTACTGTTGTTTTTACAAAAATATTTAGTGTCCAAGGATCTCACATGCAGCCAGTGGATCAAACCTGTGTATGCTTTAAATATATTCTTTCAAACACATTTAAGTGAGATACTTAAGTTGAGTTTTTATCAACAGCATACATTTGTTTTATTTCCATCTACTATAATATTGGCAGGAGGACTTTAACTTTGATGAAAAGTTTTCTGAAAGGATATTAAACTTTTATTTTGATGGCGAACAGGAAGGTTTTGGCGAGCAGTGTCTGTGATTGTTCATTTCGTTTTCTTGTTGCATTACTAGTCATTCCTATTTCATAATAAAAACAACTTTACTACTCTTCTCATTTATCGGCCTTTACTCAAATATAATTATTAAGTTTGTAATTGGTCACTTTATTCAGGATTAATAAGCCTTCTTGGTAGGATTTAAATAATGGAGTAGGATTTCTATAATTCCGTGAGGCCAAATACTATTATTGTTGCTAATATAAGGGAGACTGACTAAGGGAGTGTAATGGGAGTCCCGGTAGAAAAGGTTTTTGGTTCTGGATGGCCCCTTACTCTACCTGCCGCTTAATCATGTCTCTGTATGCACTTTCAATACCTACACCTTAATGCACAGTCTCTGTACTGGCTAACCCAGGGGTGGGCAATATTTTTCATCGGGGGCCACATAAGTAATTGTAAATGCCTTTGAGGGCCGATGAAAATCTGTCATGTCTTAACCATTAGATTGGATTATAGAAAATATAGTGCTGTAACTCTTAGAAATTATTTGTTTATTAAAAGTTACGAATGTGAATACAATATTCACCATGTGCACAACAAAATTACAGATTGTACAGCTTGGTTTACAAACAACTCTATATCTTTTTTATCATACCTGTCTATCTGTATCAAGTGCACTGAACTTGAACAGGTGTATTGGAGTGCATCCACACTTGGTAATGTGTCAATGTGTTGGGTCAGGTGTATTTCCTGATGTGGTGATGCCCAGCACGGCTTACAGGTGTTCTTATGCTGCTCATCTCAATTGCTTACAGGAATACTCAAATGCCAAACCTACAATTTGTTAGCAAAATTATTGGGAAACTTTCTGGCCACAACTCTCTAGCACCTATAACCCTGTCATTTTCCAGTATGGATTTATGTTACCCAACAGTACCAAGATGATCAAGGTTCTGAATAATCTCAACAAAGATTTGTGTTAAGTCTCCTACCTTTTGGACTGGACCTATCTAATGGATTTGTTAAGGTGGACATAATTATTAATAGACAGACTTGACCAATGGTGGGGACCCCTTCTAATGGCCCTGAATGGATTCATGTCCTACCTTCAAGACTGATAGTATTTTGTATCAATAGCAGTACATCAGAGAGTCTCCACACAACATATCAACTAAAGATATCGTAAGGATCAGAGACTTTCGGCAAAACATGACCTCAAGAAATTTGTGCATGCTTTTATCTTTTGCACGCTAGACTTCTGCACTGGACTTTTCAAAGGTCTGACTAAGACAGCCATCAGACAACTTCAGCTGATCCAGAAAGCTGCGGCGAAAGTTGTAACACCTTACACCTTAGTGCCTTACACTAACCGGTAGAAGTAGAAGTACATGTTGTCGTAGTATAGTGATGGTATTAGTAGCAGAGTGTGTCTTCGTGTTCAGCCTTTATGTACATGACATGTAATGAAGAGGTATGGGATCATTAGCAGTGTGGCGTCTGATCCCCCCCCTCCCCATCAATATTCTGCAGTCCTCATTCACTTATGTATGGACAGCACAGTCCTCCAGGTGGGATGGAATTATAATGGCTGATTAATGAGTGCTATCATTTAACATCCCTCTCCTATATCACCTCTTAGGTTGAAAGATCGATTTTGATTGTGTAGCGTTTGTAGCATTTAACGCTATTTTGTGTGTTACAAATCATCCAAAGAGGCATACAATTAGTCATTTCAGACGCTTTCATCCAAAACTATTTACAGGTGAGAATAATAAAATCACACCATCTTAATTGATGTATACAACACATTCCCACCGCTGCACCACCCAGCTTTGTTTTTTTGTGGTGGATGGTGCACATTACTGATGATAATGGTAAAAGCGTGCTGAAGCATATGCTCTCAGCCCCATAACGACACAAAGCAACACCTATATAGCCGTCATTGGGATGAAGGATCCTCAGATAAAGGGGCCAGAGAATTGTGAAATCTCAGCACTTAGAAAAAGAAAAGGACATTTTGGCCACTTAGCCCACAGAAGCCCAAGGGGTGATAAATCAAACACATATCCCAGTCCGTCTGGGGCAGTTTGCAGCCAGGGCGATCCAGCTGTTGGGTGGGAAACTAATGGGGGCGTGTACTTGTGGCATCTACGCGAGGGGAACAATTCAATTTGCACTTGATGGATGGCTGGAGTGGGCTGGACTTGAGAGGGGGCACGCCGAAATACTCATAGCACCCGGAGACACGCGGGTATGGCCTGTAGGCCATAGGGCACGTACACACACACACACGCGCGCACACACACACACACACACACACACACACACACACACACACACACATACACACACACACACACACACACACACACACACACACACACACACACACACACACACACACACACACACACACACACACACACACACACACACACTCCCCTAGATGGTTTATTGTAGGGGGGCGTACAACAGCTTTGTGCAAATTAATAATGAAGATAATTAAGTAAGTATTAAGTATTAATAGATAGTTTTCCATTCTTAACGTATCTATTGTATTTGAGATCAAACTAATATGTTTTATACCTTACTTACTATGTATTCTTTTGTAGGTTGGTTGGTTGGTTAGTTATATACCGTATATACATTTGTATATATAAAACATATATATTTATAAAGCCTATATATAGGCCTATATAAAAAAATATAGGCAGGAATATAGATATAGAAAACAAAAGTTTGTTATTATTATCAATATTGTTATAATTATCTTTATTATCGTTGTTTTCATCAACATTTTGATTCAAGAGCGCCTGATTTATAATATATATTTATTTCAGTGGATACTTAAAAACACAAGTTCATGAAACAAAACGGAAACTACTGTAACAGTTGCAATTGGCAACAAAAACCGACGCAGAGTCGTGTGATCCATGGGCAGATCTACAAGAGGGCAGTCGCATGTTTAATAATTCCGCATCAACTCTCAAATGATACCGCGTGGCACTTCCAGAAAAAAAGCGACCTGGGTCGGACCAAGGAGGGGCATGCGGGTCATATTTCTCTCAAACCGAGACCCTTCCCCCTTTGACGAACCCCATCTTTGTGCGGAATCTGCGCACATTCACAGATCTGTAAACACAGCCGCGACCCGTACACGCATCTTCAGATCGCATCCCCATGATGCAGAGATCTGCGGTATAGAGCTCCTGAAAGCCGATGTCGTTTCTACACTCCCAGCATCCTTTCAGCGACAGTCGGGTTGAAAAAATACAGAAAAACACAAGGCAAACGTTTCCTCTTAACTTGCGAGGGACCGACATGGACGAAAGCGAGTGGATAGTCGCTTGAGCGAGAATGCTGGAGTCATTCTGCCCGGGCTGGGAGCATGATCACCTAGTACTCTGTGGCGTTAACACGGGGCGAAAGAAAAAGTGTGGAAAAGTTTGAGACAGGGAGCAAACCAAACCATGGCGCCTGAGAGCGAAGAAGCCGGGATGGTGAAAGTAAAGGTTAAAACGCAGAAAAAGAAGAAAAACAAGGAGAACAAAACACGGATCGTCCACGCAAACATATTGTACGATAATGCCAAAGGAGAGGAGAACCCAAACAGACACTTCTCAGACAATAAGATAAAAACCACCAAATACACTCTCCTGTCTTTTCTGCCAAAGAATCTTTTCGAGCAGTTCCACAGGTTCGCTAATGTTTACTTTGTTTTCATCGCTTTGCTGAACTTCGTGCCCGTTGTCAATGCGTTTCAACCCGAACTTGCCCTGGCTCCGGTGGTCTTTATTCTATCCGTGACCGCAATCAAAGACCTGTGGGAGGACTACAGGAGACACCGATCCGATACAGAGATCAATCACATGGACTGTCTGGTGTACAGCAGGTAGGCCTGATCTCCACGATCGTCTGAAGCTGAAAACGAATGTTATAGTTGATCAGTAGCAGCATGTTACTACTTGAACCCAAATATCATACCGTGTGTGGGAAAACAATAGACCCAGTGTGTATGCTAAAGACCTAATATGTTTGCTGAAGTCCTACCATTTCTACTATCACCCATCGCTGCACACTTTGGATGTGTCAACTTTGGAGGAACTTTTTGGAACAAAGTTCGATGTCTCAAACATGTTCCATGAACACTTTGTACCTGGTGTGTGTGTGTGTGTGTGTGTGTGTGTGTGTGTGTGTGTGTGTGTGTGTGTGTGTGTGTGTGTGTGTGTGTGTGTGTGTGTGTGTGTGTGTGTGTGTGTGTGTGTGTGTGTTCGCTTATGAAAAGCTGTCCCTGTTTGCTCAGTGAGCATAATTCACACTTCATCAAAGGACTCTGTGTTTGGTGACTTACCTTCTTTTTTTAAAGCCAAGGTCTAATGCCTATAGCGCTGTTCCTCAGGCCATAATAATTCAATGTTTAGTTCCCTGTGGTCGCTATTGCGCGTGGCATCCCATTCTGAACTTTAAAGTGCTTAAAACTACACATAGGCCTACAGTACTGAGCAAATGCTATATGGCACGTCTATATGGAGTTCAAATATAGGCCTTTGTGTGCATGAGATAAATCTCTATTCAGGACGATACAACGCATATCAAACAAGTCCATTCACCGCAAAGGTATTTCATTTGTAAACATGAAGATAAATAAACGATGGACCTCATGTTTATTATAGAAGGTATTCCAGCCTTATCTAAAAAACTATTTAGATAGAGACTTTATTGTTTTATGGAAGGGGAGTTAATCGCCAATGTTTCAACACTCCCGCCATTTGTTATGATAGAAAGATTTTATAGAATACACCCAAATGATACAAGTAAGTAACCAAAATGTTTTGTTTTGAAGGCTTAATAACTCTTGCGGTTCTGAAACATCTTTTGGAAAGAAAAATCTTTCGGTATTTAAAACATCTGTTGGTTTTTCCGGAATGATCTTCTTCAACAGCAAACACATGTGTATATCTCCACAGCAGCCAAACGAATAGCAATCTCTCAGGTGCGAGACAAAACACATACTTTCAGCATTATACACCTGCAGTAGAGTGGTGCTTATCTTCTGGGAAAATAGATGATAATTTGTATCAACTAGAGAAGCAATGATAAAAAAAAATGTGTGTGTAATTTTTATTGCAAATATTACATAGGCCTACGGTAAGTTAAATGTAATTCATAAGTTAAATGACAATTTATTTTTAATGTCAATAGTTCAAAGAATAATCATACGTTTCTTGGTATGGAATTAATCTTATTCAGGGTACCTGTGCTTTCTGTTTATGTCAACGTTGGGAATTCCAAGCACACAGTGATGCAATATGAGGCAACAGGTTGCTAGGAAAGTCCCTGTTCTCCTGCCCAACCCAGGGGCTTTAAAATCACCTGAAATACAAAATAGGCTGTTTAGGTCTCGACAGGAGAAATTGGAGAGTTTTTAGAGGTCGACGCTGTGGTTGTGTATAAGGAGGAATGTCTGATTTCCAGAGAGCTTTATCTGTGTAGAAGAATCCAGCCCCGTTATTACCGCAAACATCAACAAAATGAAACTGAAAACAAACTGAGCAGTTCTCTAAACAATCCTGCTCATGTGAGGGCGGGAGATGACCTCTATTGAGACTTTTAAGTTTTGGTACACAACCAAACTGCCTGGGTGGTGTTGCCAAATTTAGTTAAGGTTATTTGGGTCGATGAGGGAGGAGCCTTCAGTCATGCTTTTAGGTTTGTGTAGTAATTGATCGAGTAAGGCATGTTGTGCGTATTGATAAATAATGCAGCAGTATTTTATGTATAGCAAACGCACTTAAGACCATGGAAATGAATGTAAGCGGAGTAGAGGAAAAAAGAAAGGTGAAGTCCTGTAATGCTGTGATTAAGAACCTAGAACAGCTAGTGCTATTCATCTGTGTACAGTCAGTGTTTATGGCAGTTTGTTTTCTTTATGGTTCGGTTATGATTAAACATAAATAAAGGCGCATTTCTCCCCAAGGGAAAGTACACTATCCAGCGAAAACAAACTTGCCCCATTTTTCTGCTGTCAAAGCATTAAAAGTAGAAAATGAACCAAAGTGAAACCAAGGCTGTTGTCCTGCCGCCCCCTGGCAGACCGGAGAAGCGCTACCTGGAGCGGTTCTGGAAGCAGATCCGGGTCGGTGACTTCATCAGGCTGCGCTGCAACGAGATCCTGCCGGCTGACGTTCTCCTGCTCAGCTCCAGCGACCCAGACCGCCTGTGTCACATCGAGACTGCCACGCTGGACGGGGAGACCAACCTGAAGCAGAGACAGGTGGTCCGCAGCTTCTTCCACCTGGTGAGACCACTGTGACTCCCATCACCTCGTTCTACTCATGACTTCATCACCTCACTGTACTCGCGACTTAATCTCCTCGCTACCTCACTCCCACTTCTCCAATCATCTCCTCCACAACTCATCTTAACCCCTCCTCCATCATCTTTCCCCCCCCCCCTCCTCCATCTGACTCTAGCCTCAATCTTACATCCCCTGATCCCCACCCAGCTCATTCACCTCACCCCTCCTCACTCTGAACCCTTCACCTCCACGTCCTCCATCCCCTCACCCCATCGCACCATGAAGTCGATCACACAAATAAATCGATGAAGAAAAATCGTTTTTATCATGTTGCATATTTGGCAAAAACTGTAATTATACTGATCAGACATCATAGTGAGTAGAGTTTGAGGAAGTCAAAAGATGGGACTGTTTTTTGCAGTCACAATCTCTTCAAATGGGGGTTATGTTTTTTTCGTACTTTAAAAGTTATTTCTTTGTATGTTTAAAGAGATTTCACGTGTCTATGTGCTGGTGTACTCAGCTGGATCTTGTCCGTTAGCTTATTTTAACTGGTCTGCCAGTTCACAGGTCACACCTTGATGGGAATAAGCTGGCTCCTCATTAAAAACTCTGCTAATGACCACTTTCACTTCACACTCTTAACAACTGCTTTTTGATCTCCTAACCTACTAACTGCCTGATGTGTTGAAATGTAGGCCATTAGGGCCACACTATGAATACAATGACATAAATAACGTGATTTGTGATTTCATATTATACAGATGCTTCTTTCAAGAATGAATCCTTGCCGATTAATCAACAAAAATAAAATGTATTCTGAAGATACACTATTTGGTGGTCACTTTATTACAAAGGTTCTTACAAGAATGTTAGTGCATTCATTCTTAAAATGAGCAACTAGACCCCCTGGAAAACGGTAACTTGATAATTACGTGCACTTAAGAGTGTGTGTGTGTGTGTGTGTGTGTGTGTGTGTGTGTGTGTGTGTGTGTGTGTGTGTGTGTGTGTGTGTGTGTGTGTGTGTGTGTGTGTGTGTGTGTGTGTGTGTGTGTGTGTGTGTGGATGCAAGTGTGCTTAACAGTTAGATAATAAAAGGAACAAGCCTTTAATTTCTCTCACTAGTCTTCTATGAGTTTACTAACCCTGCTAAATCCTCCTTTTGCAGGACTGTGAGTTTGACCCGTCCAAGTACAACGGCGTAATCGAGTGTGAAAAGCCCAACAATGACCTAAACCGATTCCGAGGCTACATGTGAGTAATTAGTTATTTACAACCCTCTCGATCGTTTACAAGTTATTTATAAAAAAAAGAGGTGATTTGACACTTTGCATCCCCATTCGTGACAAACAATTGCTGTTTTGTTTTGGATTGTTTTGGGTTTGTTGTTAATTAGCTGCCACTTTTGAGGGTCTTTTGTGTTCTGAAATCAGGCCTTGGTGTGTGACGGAGGGTCTGGAGAGCAGGTTTCTCTTTGTATGAGACGGTTGTTGACGGGTGATGGGGAGGTTATTGTATTGTTCTGAGTAGAAAAGCGCATCACATTTTGACTTTATAATTGTCTTTTTTTCGGGTAGGTTAATTATGGCTCAATACTAATTTATGCAAGCATCATTTTAAAGGTCCTTGTAGCCTTATCTATGAACATGTGGGGTTTTCTCAAAAAAATGTTGTACGGGCGACTGAATATTTAATTTCTGCTGGTCATCACTCATGCTATATTTTGGCTGTATGCTATGGATAAGGGTTTTAGAAGAGAGTGAGAGGAGATATATATATACACAAAGTCCAGACTCTACTTGCTTATTTTCACTTTGCAATTATCTGCCTGTACAGTTAAGCTAAATGTAGTTGGGTTTTTGTTAATCCAATTTTGTTGTTTACTGCTAAGCTAATGCTATTGTTTATTGCTAAACTAATGTTTTTTTTGTATTGCTACTCATAAAAAAAAAATTGTTGCCAATCTTTATGTCATATCCTGGTTTCTGTTGATGAGCCAAACTTTGTTTTCTGTATCAAGCTACATTTTTTTTTCTGTTGCTAATCTAAATGTTGTTATTCTGCAACATGCTTATTTTCCATAGCTAAGCTTATTGTCACAGACACAGTCATGGGCACTCTCTCCATCTTAGTCTGTCATGGCTCTGTCATGGAGTTTCATGTTTTCATGATGATTTCATTACACCCAAACACTTGACGCTCTTCCCAGGCGAGTTTTCTTGGATGATTTCATAAAATTATATTAATTAAATAGAAAACATTTATGGCACTATGCAGTCCAAAAAGCAATATTTTCAACAAGCTTTAAACTGCGGATAATTTTCTGATGAACAAGAAACATATTTCAGTTGCTCCCTTGAATTTTCAATGTTATTAAGGTGTGAATTTTAAGTGCATCAGCATCTATCTTTTTCATATATTTTTTTACTGAATCCTTCCTTCCAGATATTTACCTTTCTTAATTAACTGGGAATATTTGATCAGAGTAAACATGGGTGTATGCAAGAGGCTAGGTAAACATTTAAATAATTATGACTTAACTAGGTTTGGCAGTAAGTCAAGGCATTTCATTTTCCATCTTGATTTTAACCTTAATCTCCGTTGACCTTCATTGGGTTTCTATTCTGTTTGGGCTGGTGCTGGGGAAGTCTTTGCTACACGGGCGATGATGTCAGGGCAAGGGTTGTGCCACAAGTGAAGGAACATTTGAGTATCTGTGTTCGGATGGTCTGATCCTCTTCCCAATGCAAGCTCTCTGCTGGTTTACATACCATTTTGTAGACACGCATCATCACACTAGCCCCTACGCCTTCTTATGTTCTCACGGTTTGGCACATGTGGCCTTGAAAACATGTCACACGTGTATTTCAATCCGTATTAAGCGAGTTTTGAGCGTGGTTGCTCTGTGTCCATGTACTGGTGTACTCTGAGCTGGTGCTGAATGCATGTTCTCCTGAGGCACAACATGAGGTGATGTCCTGAAAGTCGCCTGGGGAAGAAGAGAAGGCATGAGGGAAAAGCGTCAGGGAGGAGGAGGAGGGGAAGGAAAAAGGTTCATGGAAGAAGTGTAGGAGGGGGTTGAGGAGAAGGAGAAGTGGGAAGGATGGTGGATGAGCAGCAGCAGGAGGAGGAGGAGGAGCAGGGAAGAGGAGGAGGGAGATTAAAGAGGAGTATTGTGAGAGGCGGGTGAGGACAAGGAGGGTAAAAGAGGAGGAGGAGTAGATGGTATGTCTGGTGGCGGACATACCAACTCTGTCAGCTGATCTTGACCCATGTGATTCTGACTGTACTCAACTCTGACAGAGACCCTACGAAACAGCGTAACAGCGTTGCTAGGGGACATGTACAAGCACACGATGGCCAGGTTGATGAGATCCCTGAATCACAGGGGAGAGTCAGGGTGCGGTCATCCACAGCTGACCCTGTCTCCAGTGTTTAGTTTATTTTTGCAGCCAGCCGCCGCAGCAGCAGCAGCAACAGCTGTAGCCACTAGAAGCCACTCTGTCTGGGGTGGTGATTAATTCGCCGGGAGACTCTTAGGGTTGCTGCTCTCTGGCTGATGTCCTCCCCAGGGACGGGCATTAATCTGGAGAGGCTGTATGGCGATGGGTACAGCAGTCCCAGTGGCGACCTGCTAGCTTACGCTGCCAGCTAATCGTTTGTTCATTTCTTCAAGAGCATGACCACAACACAGGTTCAAACATATCAGTATTACAAAGGCCTGGGGCAATTCCCCTAAAACACTTCTAATCCTGTTTTTTTTTTTTTTGGATAATAGGATTAAGATTGGATTTGCAATCCTGACACAGTCCCACACAATCACACTGGACTCATTTTTTAATGTGTTGACTCCAAATGGATCCTGTTCATTAGTCGAAGCTTACTCCCAAGAGGTGTTGGTACTTCCTGGGTGGGCGGGGTTAAGACACAGCCATGTGATGGCCTGTGACAAGCATGATGGACAAGGCGAGTTTTGAGGGGTCAAGGGTGAAGCGGTACTCAGGGTTTGAAGCTATGTGTGTGTTTCCTGAGGGACCGCTCAAACATCAGAGCTGCCGTGTACACTTGTGTAAGTTGTAGTTTACGTCAGTGGTTCTCGTATACGCTCTCTGGTCTGTGAGAGGGGTTTAGTGCTGAGACGGGGGTACCGTTTGGAAGACAACGATTGCGATTCTCAGGGCCAGTGGAGGCGGGGTGAGTGACTGCAACCTCCTCAACTCCCCTTCTTCATCCCTTTTTTGTTAATTAAAAAATATACATTTATTAGGTTTGTTTTATGCTGTGTGAGTGTACGATTTTGTGTGCGTTAGTTATTTGTTACTTTGCCTTTGTTTCTACTTTTCCTCCACTTTTCCAGGATTGTATGAATGGATAAATGTATTGTTGTGGCTCAGTATGCATAAGGATGGGGAAATGCAAAGTTTAGTCATTTACCTTGCTTCAAACCAACAGACCATTCAGAGACAACCATTCCTCAATGCATCTAGTTACAATACAACTTCTCCTAGCGTGGTTCTCCATGTGTCTCCTGGCGTGGTTCTCCATGCGTCTCCTAGCGTGGTTCTCTAGCGTGGTTCTCCATGTGTCTCCTAGCGTGGTTCTCTAGAGTGGTTCTCCATGTGTCCTAGCGTGGTTCTCCATGTGTCTCCTAGCATGGTTCTGTGTGTGTCTCGTCTCGTAGCGTGGTTCTCTAGCGTGGTTCTCCATGTGTCTCCTAGCGTGGTTCTCCATGTGTCTCCCAGCGTGGTTCTGTGTGTGTCTCGTCTCCTAGCATGGTTCTCTAGCGTGGTTCTCCATGTGTCTCCTAGCGTGGTTCTCTAGCGTGGTTCTCCATGTGTCTCCTAGCGTGGTTCTGTGTGTGTCTCGTCTCCTAGCGTGGTTCTCTAGCGTGGTTCTCCATGTGTCTCCTAGCGTGGTTCTTTGTGTGTCTCGTCTCTTAGCGTGGTTCTCCATGTGTCTCCTAGCGTGGTTCTCTAGTGTGGTTCTCCATGTGTCTCCTAGCGTGGTTCTCTAGCGTGGTTCTCTGTGTGTCTCCTAGCATCCATGGCAGCGGGAGGAAGTGTGGTCTCTACAAGGAGAACCTGCTGCTGCGCGGCTGCACCATCCGCAACACAGAGGAGGCTGTGGGCATCGTCATCTACGCAGGTCGGCATGGCAACGTCTCCTCTCTCCCCTTCGCTTCCATCCTGTCCTCTTGCCTCCTAATCCCCTGACCCCAGCTGCTAACTGTTTACTATTTAGTCATTTTCCCGAAGACCTTAAGATGTGTTCATGGGCCAAAAACAGGCTTGGAACCGCGGGCCCAAGTGCACCCTATAATCATCCCATGGCCTGTTACCCTGCAGCCATTTGACTCTTTTATTGTTTTTTATCCTTTTTTATACCATTTGATCCCCCTCCCTCTTCATCCTGCTTGATCCAAATGTGGTGGTATTTACTCCAACCCCGTCCCAGGACATGAAACCAAGGCCATGCTGAACAACAACGGGCCGCGCTACAAGCGCAGCAAGCTGGAGCGCCAGATGAACGTGGACGTGTTCTGGTGTGTCATCATCCTGCTGATCATGTGCCTCTTCACCGCCATCGGTGAGTCACGCGTCGCGCACCAACCGCCGGGTGTTCTGTGTTGTTGTTGTTGTTGTTGTGATTGTGGAGCGTTGGTGGACTGTAGTGGCGCTGTGATGGATAAACCAATGCGGAGAAGGGGGTAGTGAGATGGAGGATAGAGGGGTCCGACAGAGGAGGGGTTTGAGTGATGGGGTGAGGGGGAGATGGGCTGGGGAAAAGGAGGGGTGGGTCTCAGGGGGGGGTCTCAGTGGGGGGTTAACAAGGAGGGGGTGGAGGAGGAGCGGACGGTTTGGAGTGAAGCGATCGGAGTGCTGATGTCGGGGTCCCGTATCCTGTGCTTTATTTGTGGTTTGTCCCATCGATGGCGACGGCTAACTGACCTTGTGTGTGTCTGTGTGGGGGTGTGTTTTTTGGGTGTGGTTTCAGGTCATGGCCTGTGGCTGTTTCAGTACGGCGATAAGAGGCCCGTGTTTGACGTCCTCAGCCCCGAGGGAGCCAACGTATCGCCCGGCCTGTCGGCGGTTTATCTCTTCCTCACCATGATCATCGTCTTCCAGGTAGTGGTCGCGCCAAGGTTGTGAGAGAGAGAGCGAGCGAGAGAGAGGGAGAGAGAGAGATTCACATTCAAGTCATCCCCTGTCTTCCACTGTGTGAAATATGTTTTATTCGTGGGAAAAGCTATTTTCATTCTTTTCTGAAAAAGCGTTACCCATCCTGAAAGTTGTTTTTTGGTTTGTACAACAAAAGGTCATTTCAAATGTCAGCCTGTCCTGATGTTGAAAAGTTTAAGTCCATATCATCAATCAGATGATGACAAATTCCTGAAGATCCCCGTTCTGGTTGTGTGTTTTCTTATGAACGGTAGCTGTGGAGCGACTAGGGCTAATTAAGACAGAATATTACTTCTTAAGGGCTGTTTATGGTTCCACGTTCACGCAACGCTATGACCAAGCAGTCACTTCGATGTATTCGTGAACCTTTATGGTTCTGCGTCGGGTTTACGTGTGGCTATGTATGTCCGTGGTAAAGGGAGAACAAATTGTTGGTCTTTGTCTGTGCGTGCTATTACTTTACAATTGGTCTACTCCTAGAAGATTCTAGCAGTTTGAAAGCAGAATATGACTCAAACAATGTGCAACAAAAACAGAAGTTAGGCTGCTATTTGGTCGTCGTTGTCCATTCTGGTCAAACCGAATAAAAAAGGTCTCCACTTTTTTACCAATTACTAGCGGGTAGAAAAAAGGATCCAGCTATGAAAGCAAAAGTTACATGTTTTGCCTTTTGATTTTTTTTTTACAAACAAAGCGTATTGCCGGAAATGATGTAGTTAGCGGACGATTCACAGCCCTTGCGGGTGCGTTGCCTCGACGCAAGGTTACAACTTTTGGGTGGTGCACGTAAGGCCCTTGCTGTGGCCGCAAGGAGGGCCGGCGAGGACATAGGGGGTCCGTTATCCCCTTGTGCTGCGTCAACGTGGAACCATAATCCCGCCTTTAGTCACTCAAATAGTGAATTATTAGAGATGCATGCCGGGTTAGGACCTTTTGCTCATTGATGCCCATCCCTTCTCCCCATCAGTGGGTCTTCCCTCACCTAACGACCCGCTGTACCGGGGAACGGGAGCTTAGCTGTCCTCATCTGGGGTCACAGCTTCGCTGATCACAACAGAAGCTGGTTTTCACTATAGCTTTCTGTCTCTCTCTGTAGGCAGTAGAGGACAGGATGGAACCAGTTACACGGTTCATTATGGGGTGTGAGACTGTAGTCTGAGAACGTATACTTAAGGTGTGGTCTATTTTTATGTTCTGCTTTTGGGCTTGGGAACTAATATGTAGCTAATCTCTCTTAATTTTCTCTTGCTCCATTTCCCCCTCTCTCTCTCCCTCTGTCTCTCTTCACTCTGTCTCTTTCTCTTTCTTTCTGTCTCTGTCTCTGTCTACCTATACACTCTGTCTCCTTCCTTCCTTCCCTCTGTACCTCTCCCTCTACCCCTCTCCCCTCCCCCAGGTTCTGATCCCCATCTCCCTGTTCGTGTCCATCGAGATCGTGAAGATCTGCCAGGTGTTCTTCATCCACCAGGACTCGGAGCTGTACGACGAGGAGACGGACACGCACCTGCAGTGTCGCGCCCTCAACATCACCGAGGACCTGGGCCAGATGCAGTACATATTCTCCGACAAGACTGGCACGCTCACGGAGAACAAGATGGTGTTCCGTCGCTGCACCGTGGCCGGTGTGGAGTACTCCCATGATGCAAATGGTGAGTGATGACGCCATGTCGGTTGACGCTATGTGATGGATGGCTAGAGGGTAGGTGCGAGGGGGCTGGATGTCATTTGTCGCGTGCTTAATGCTAGGGGATAGATGCTAGGTGTTACGTGCTAGGGGTTAAATGCTAGGGGTTAAATGCTAGGTGCTAGATTGTTGATGCTAGGTGCTGGATTCTTGGTTCTGGTTGCTTGGTTCTAGAAGCTAGGTGCTGGATGCTAGGTGCTGGATGCTAGGTGCTGGATGCTAGATTGTGGATGCTAGGATATGGATGCCAAAGGATGGATGTTTGAGGATAGATAAAAGGTGATGGATGCTAAATGCTTGGTGGTTCATGTAGTTGATATCTGCTAGGTAGTGGATGCTAAGGGTTTGATTCTAGAACATATTCTAGGTGCTGGATGCTAGGGGCTGGTTGCTAGGTGCTGGTTGCTAGGTGCTGGTTGCTAGGTGCTGGTTGCTAGGTGCTGGTTGCTAGGTGCTGGTTGCTAGGTGCTGGTTGCTAGGTGCTGGTTGCTAGGTGCTGGTTGCTAGTGTGCTGGTAGCTAGGGGCTGGATGCTAGAGGCTGGATGCTAGAGGATAGTTGCTAGGTACTTGATGCTATTTGGTGAATGCTATGTGATGGATGCCTGAGGTGTATGTTGCTACATGCTAGGGGATATATACCTAGGTTCTAGGTTTTTGATGCTAGATGCTAGGTCCTATGTGCTAAATTCAAATGTTAAAACAGCATTTGTGATGCTTGTCTCTTCACACGTTGTTATTGTTAAATGTTACCGTTTCACACATGGTATTGACATAATAATAAAGGAAAACCTTGGTTGTAACTTTCTGTTTCCTGTTTTTACCCCCAGCACGGCGGCTAGCCATGTACCAGGAGCTGGAGTCTGAGGAGGAGGTGGAGTGCCCGTCGCGCGGCGGCACCCTGCCCAGGCGGGACAGCGTGGGCAGCCACCAGAGCGCCCGCGTGGTCCTGCGCTCCCAGAGCACCAAGTCCCACCGCCGCACGGGCAGCCGCGCCGAGGCTAAGAGGGCCAGCATCCTGTCCAAGCACACCGCCTTCAGCAGCCCTATGGTTAGCACTGCACGCTAACATACATGCTCACTTGCTCTCTGTGCGCTACATGGTTAGCACTGCATGCTAAAACACAGACTCAGCTGCTCCATGTGAAGTACATGGTTAGTACTGCATGCTAAAACACAGGCTCACTCGCTCTTTGTGCGCTACATGGTTAGCACAGTACGCTAAAATAAAGTCAAAATTGCCCTGTGTGCTATATGGTTAGCACAGCACACCTAAATAAAGACTAACTTGCTCTATGTGTGCTACATGGTTAGCAATGGAACTTAAAATACATACGCGCTACATGGGTTAGCATGGTGTGGCAAAACACAGCCTTACTTGTCCCCTGTGTGATACATGGTTAGCAAGCCCAAAAATCCCTACTGTCATAATAAATCCTCCACTTTTCCAAAAAGAATTGTCCAAAGTGCATGACCAGGTTAAAGGTGACATATTATACCACCAGGTGTGAGTGTGATTAGCCATTACAAGCCATTTTGATAATCTGCCTCTTCTGACATCACAAGTGGGCGTGTCCACCTAGACGTGTGCTAGATAGATGAGCAACGTTTGCTACAGTCCACTGGGTAGACTGATCTATACAGCACACATCTAGGTGGACACGCCTTGATGTCAGAAGAGGCAGATTTTCAAAAAGGCTTGTAACGGCTAATCACAACTGGCGGTATAATATGAAACCTTTAACATGCTTGCCTACTGCCCCGACAAACACACTTCTGTACCTTGACTCCAACCTCTTTCCGCCTGCTCTGCCCCCACCAGGAGAAGGACATCACGCCGGACCCCCAGCTCCTGGACAAGGTGAACGAGGGCGGCAGCCAGCTGAACTTCATCCACTTCCACCGCCAGCCCATGTCCCAGCTGCCCTCGGACCTCGCCGACATCATCGACTTCTTCGTGGCACTGACCGTCTGCAACACGGTGGTGGTGTCGTCCCCGGACCAGCCCCGACAGAAGGTATCGTGACCGTCCCTAAAGGAGATAACCGCCAGTACATGTCACCATCGTTGCAGGTAGGGCTGAACGATTTGGGGAAATGATAATAAAAACCAATATTGCGATTTAATATGCGATTTTTCTTTTTTCTTTTTAAAGTTCCTTATGTTCTGTATTATTCACTAAACAAGCAATAAATAATGATATGGTATGACCAACACAACATGACTGACTCAACTCAGTAACAGTAACAAATCCCCCAAAATAATAAATGAAATAAAAATATTAAAAAAATAAAAAGTATATTTGTCTAATCACAGCCTCTGCGATTTGAAAATCTTGTTCTATTTCAACGCAATGTCGGTTTGAGTTTGATGAATCGTTGAGCCATGGCTACGTGTAGTCATTGTAGCGGATGGTTTTAGCCAGAGAGAAATTGTAAGTGAGGCTGAGACTAATCAGAGCGTACAATTGAAATTGGATTAGCTACAAAAATGTTAGCGTGACTACAGGAGTCAGAAAGACATGGTTCATTCTTCTTGTGGGAAATTTTTTTCTCATGTTTTAGAGAGAAGATTTTCTACATTTCTAAACGGCCATAACAATGGCACTGCTCAATAGAGTGAGTTGTAAACTACAAGGTTATGCCGTGATTGTTGTTTCCACACACATTCAAAATAATAATCCATAATCCAATGCACAGGGAACAGGGTATTTTAACTGTGCTCTGGGGTTTCCTCCAAGGCCTTCATAGATGGACTCTGACAATACGGCCTCTATTTACCCATAGTTAACTTTTTATTGCATTAGCGTGTGCCCCCTAACTATACACCACAACAACGCTGAACTGAATGGCCCTCTGTGCTTATAATTAACCACGTGGTTCTAAGCGTTGTTTATCGTGTGTGTGTGTGTGTGTGTGTGTGTGTGTGTGTGTGTGTGTGTGTGTGTGTGTGTGTGTGTGTGTGTGTGTGTGTGTGTGTGTGTGTGTGTGTGTGTGTGTGTGTGTGTGTGTGTGTGTGTGTGTCCGCCGCTCCCTCTCTCAATTCCCTGGCCTGCCGCCCCAGAGGCCCTGAACATTAAATAATATTATTCATAATGTGACAGATTATATATCCCTTCTATGTTTACATTTTTAGAGGTTATCGGCTAGCGGGTGCAGGCAGGAGAAGCTAAAACCTGTCAAGTTCACACCTGCTATCTTTTGATCAATGGTTCCGTTGGCGGTTCTCCAGTTTGTCTCTTCTCCTTGTTGTGCGTTGGGCCTCTGAGCAGGGGTAGGGCTGGTGGCACGATGCCCTTGAGGTCCTCAGCCTCTGAGCAGTGGTAGGGCTGGTGGTATGACGCCCCTGGGAGCCTGGGCCTCTGAGCCGAGGTGTAGCTGGTGGTACGACCCCCCTGGGTGCCGGGTGTGTGGATGATTTATACATGAGAACCATGCCGCCCTCCGCCCCATGGCTGTGGTTACGCCATGGGGAACCTGGAGGGAAATATAGCCAATACAGCGTTTTATTATTCACTCAAATAATTAATTTGTTCTTTAGTTACTGTTTAATTTGTTTCCATTTACTAACCGTTTACTCTTGAATCTATCGTGACTAGACAGTGAATTCAGATACATGTCATTAAGGCGCAGGTAGGTGTAATGACTTGAGGCTTTTTGCTCTAGAATGCCTACAGGCAGACAGGGTTGGGAGTCAAACACCCTAACCACTCCAATACACCCCCCCCCCCCCCCGCTCCCTTGCAGGGTATCACAGTAGAAGCACTATCTTTGAACCTGCGTATAGACGTATATGTCTCTTTCTATATGGACGTATAGGCAAAGCTATAGTGCAAAAGTATACAATGACTTGTTATAACTGGGATCTCTTGGCTTTTCCCCAAGCTTCTCCGTGAAATGCAAGTTACGTCATTTTTTCTTTTCTGTCAAATACACCACCCAATTGTACAATATTTTGAGTTGACCCATACATTTGCTAAATCCTGTGAACTAGGTACAATCATCAGGATATACTTGTTGCCTTTTACACATCCGTTAAATAAAAATCAGATAATGAAGGATAGTACAGTAGCTTATATTGTACCTAGTATAGCTTGACTCCCAGCCAAGTACAGAGCCTAACCTGTATGCATTGTGGAGCTAAATGCCCTAACCCGTTCCTGTTCCTGACTTGTCTTGACACATTCACTGTAACTGTCACTTACTCAACAGTTAAATATTAACCAAGTTCCTTCCTGGTCCCTGTGGATTCCACCAGGTGCGGATGAGGTTCGAGCTCAAGTCCCCCGTGAAGACCATCGAGGACTTCATCAAGCGCTTCACCCCCAGCCGTCTCACCTCGGGCTCCAACAGCAGCTCCACCTCCAGCCTGGTCACCAACCGCTCGTCCACACGCGGCTGCTCCAGCGCCCTGTCCTCGCCCTCCGCCGAGAGCACCCTCACCAAGCTGGACGAGGAGGGGTCCCGGCTCGGGGGTGCGGGGCTCCAGGCCGACTTCAGCCCCGTCCCGCCCGGCTACGAGGGCCCGACGGCCAAGGGGGGCGTCGGCGTCAGCGGCGGCGCTGAGCTGCGCTACGAGGCGGAGTCCCCCGACGAGGCGGCGCTGGTGTACGCCGCCAGGGCCTACAAGTGCTCCCTGGTGGGCCGGCTGCCAGACCAGGTGACGGTGGAGCTGCCCCACCTGGGCAAGCTGGGCTTCGAGCTGCTGCACACGCTGGGGTTCGACTCCACGCGCAAGAGGATGTCCGTGGTGGTGAGGCACCCGCTCACCGACCAGATCACCGTCTACACCAAGGGGGCCGACTCGGCCATCATGGAGCTCATCAAGCCCCCACTCACCGGTAGGAACCTGCTCTGCACCGTCTCTGTCTCACACACCCACCCCGACTCCCTTCTCTGCAATTCTCTCTCACACCCCCCCCTATCTGCTCCTGTTCTCCCACACACCATCACTCCCTACACCCCTCTCACTTCCCAACCCTTACCCTAGAGAAGTCTCCCCCACATCGGTCTCCCTGTCCTTCTCTCCCATCTCTCACACCTCCTAACCCTCCTCTCTCTCTCCCTGAACCTCAACCGAATCCTTACTATAACCCACATCGGGCAAGGAGAAGGGCAGAACAATGAGACATGAATGACGGCAAACGATGAAAAGGCTGTCAAATTTGACAGGACCGAATTTTGACCATTCTTTGTTGTGGTAGCCTAGTTTTCAGCTTGCAGCGTGCTAGCTTTTCATGTTGCAGGAAGGGTGTGTGAGGTCTGCTACCGGCCAGCCAGGGCCTCCATGGAGAGAGCGCAACTTCAACACAGAAACACACATCCGCGCGTCGTTATGTAAGATCTCGTGTTTTATGCCGAGTTCCACCTTCCAGCACCCGGCTTTTAATTGGAACCCCTTTAAAAGAGTCCTGACTTCCTCCACACGCTCTGGTCTCTGTTGTGCTCCTCCTCTTAAACATCCTCCCATCGGTGGACACAAGCATGCACGAACACACACACTATGCACGCGCACGATGACCAAAGCCGCTGAGGAGGCTTTTTACCTCTCCCACTGTGTACACACGGACCAGATGTCTTGCCTGGGAATCAGAGGCCAGGGAACACATATTGTGGCGGCACCAGAACAACAAAAGGGCCCTCTACAAGGAAGCGACTGTTTTGGCTGCTTCCTCCCACAGTGCACGGCTCCTGGGCTAGTAACACAAGCCCTCAGAGGTTGTGCTTTTCATTTACCTCATGAACGAACGTCAACATGATTTTCCGATCTGTTGGCTTCTACTTTACACTCAATGTGGGTCAGGGTATAGTGGGGTGTAGTGCGGGAATAGAGAAGAACAGGGCTTGATCCCCAATGTACATTACACTTGCATTGTAGGGTTCCTTGAGAAAAAGAAAACGAGTACCTGATCCTTAATGGCCTGTACCTAACATCGCAGCAAATTGCTTTGCATTAAAGCTTCTGCTAAATGATGAAATGGTTTTATTATTATACATTTTATGCAAGTTGTTGTTTTTGCACGATGGTGCGTAATCCACCTCTTGGTCTGCTGTTGTCTCAGTGGTCTGGTTCTTGTTGGTTGAGGGGAGCCAGGACTTTCTACTCCTTCTTCACACGTGATTACAAGACATCTTGGCTTCTCTAGACGCATTCTGTTCGCCTGGTTGGGGGGAAATGCAACCAGGAGCGGCCGAATCCCATCAGAATTGTAGCTGCAAATACGGGATAAATATTGTAAACTGAAATGGGAGGATTTTTCTCTCGCTGCCATCCATCGCTACGGAAACGTCCTCCTGTCTCATTTTGTGATATTTATTCAGTCTCATTCTCTCTTATTCCTCGACGCAGGGGGAGAAAGAAACGGTTTAACGTGCTTCACATTTTTTTTCTTTCGTCCATCAATGAGATGAAATCTGGCTGGTGCTTCGGCGTGTCG
Organism: Melanogrammus aeglefinus; assembly: GCA_900291075.1. Classification (NCBI taxonomy): domain Eukaryota; kingdom Metazoa; phylum Chordata; class Actinopteri; order Gadiformes; family Gadidae; genus Melanogrammus; species Melanogrammus aeglefinus. The sequence continues at coordinate 318,055 of OLKM01000288.1, read as the reverse complement.
GACACTGTCGCTTCATCGTTTTTAAAAGTTTATTTTTACGGAACATTTTAGTGGCCCGGGGCAAACCAGGACATTTTCCAGTCGGAAGTTGCTGCCTTGTTAAAATATTCACACTATTCGGCTCCCTGGATCATTACAGAGGTGGGGGGTTTAGAGTAATACACTTCTCACATCATCACCCTAGCACCCCGTAGCCCCCCAGAGTCCTAGCTAGCCCCCCCCCCCGACACACACTGTGCGTCCAGCTGTTTTAAGATATTCACTATAATGGTAGACTGGGCGTGTCCTCCTCCGCACAGACTACTCAGTACTTTGCTCTGCCATTGGTGTTTAAAACGGCCAATTAGAGCGAAGAATGAGCAGAGCCTTTGCCGGGAACATGGACCCCCACAATGGCTCCATTCAGCCAGAAACGTCCGCCTGTGTGACTTTAATAACACGGCGCAAGGGGAAGGTAAACAGCATGGTTTTGGCTCTCTTTGTTTGAAGTGTGTCTCTTGGGTTCAAAGCAGGGTTGTTGTGGTGTGACTTTAATCATCGTAAAGCAGATACCGGTTCTCTTAGAGGACAAAGAAAGCTTAAATATGGTTATATGTTTATTCTCGTGTGGCTCGGTTGTGAAGACAAGACACCCCCCCCCCCCCCAAGAATGCTATCAGAGGATCAGAAACTGCTAGGAATAGTTTCCGATGATAATAAAATAATAATACATTTTCACTTTACTAAATCATCAAAGATAAATATTTAGATTAAAAGCAAAATTGAAACAGTTGAAAGAATACAAATTAAGAGCCTGAGACTGAGTGTGTTATTTAATACCTTAGACACACAAAAGGCTGAAAGCCAATAGAAACTCAAAAACAAAACCTAATGTCGCGAACACACCAAAAGCGTTACTCGCGTACCATGTACGCGAGTAACGCAGCTAAAATGTTGCTTGACCATTTTGTGTCAAAAATGGTCAGATACGCGCGTAACGCGCGTAGATGAGACCGCCCAATTTCTCCCGCTCATTCTCTTTCCAAAGCTCCGCAAACATGAAGGTCACTATCGGTGAATGATAGAGCTTGATCGGGTTAGATTAAATAATCTCGGATATAAATAACATAATCGGGTTAAATAACATGGTATACATGGTATATATTAACACATGTGTGTGTCTGTTGTGTTTCCAGCATTCGTAGTGTTTGATCAGCAGGGATATAGTCCGCCAAGACGTTGAGGTTGCTTAGCAACCAGTACGCTGTCCATGCAAGTGAATGGAGCGTTCCTCTTCGTCATAACTATCAAACCAAACATCCTTCACATTCACCGAGCGCGAACATTCATGAAAGTAAAATGCACATTTCTCGCTAGAAATGTTTTACATAAACGCATTTAATGTGCGTAACTTATGTTACTATTTCCACCCAGAATAAAAGAGAAGATGTCGGCCGGCCGTATGCTTTCTGTGCAAGCTCTCTCTGCCAGTGACGTCGGGTCAAGCTCAACGACTGATTGGCTATTGCGGGCGCGTACGCGCGTATAAAAAGTTCAATTTTTTTGAACTCTTCGTACGGCGCGTATATTGACGCGCGATATATATACGCGCGCTCAATATACGCGCCTCATACGCGCCTAAAGCCAAGTACGTCTCGCTGCGGCCTGCGGGAAGGCGGGGCGTGACATCACGGCCCCGCCCACATCACGGGCGAGTGCATTCTGGGACACATCACGGGCGATGTGCATTCTGGTTTGTTTGCGCCCGAATATATTAATAATATTTTAATATATAATAATATATATATAGATCGTTAAATCGCTTGACGGTAAATTACGTAAATATATTAATTATATATATATATAAAAACGTCCCTGTGATAAAAATAATGTATAGACTGTGTTGCTAGACCGATCTAACGGGGGGTCTATCCCTATGTTCCCCGCTGTGTATGTGACCGGTGTTTTTCGTAGGTGGAATCCGGAAGAATGATAATTAGGTTACGGTTTAGGTTAGGGTTAGGATGAGGGTTATGTTTAGGGTGAGGGTTACGGTTATGGTTATGGTTAGGATAGGAGTCCGCGTGTGTGAGTTTGCCTGGCAGGCTGTCTGTCCAATCCTAGCGCTTGAGGCGGAACTTTTTCCGGATGTCCACCTACGAAAACACGACCGGGGAACATAGTTTACGCTCTCCGATCTAACTCTAACTACTACCACAGGTAACCCTCTCGTTACCTGTGGTGAAATGTTGCGAACAGACTTCGCTATGAGTAGTCGTTTGAAGTCTCGCCTATTAATTCTAGCCATCCATAAATCTCTCCTTCGCTGGCTCAAATCCTCAGTTTGTCGCGTAGAGCCTATGTTAGGGCCCTTACATAGTCGACGCGACGCTACGCTACGCGTCCAAAAAGCTACGCTACGCGACGCTTCGGCCGTAGGAATGTCAACTATGTCAACAATATGGCCGCCGCGAACGCGGTGACGTTTATAGAATAGAGTCTATACACAGCTATATATTATATATATACTTATATATATTATATATATATATATATGATATATATATATATATATATATATATATATATAGTATATATATATATATATATATATATTATATTATATTAACAAGAGCAGAGAAGGCTAGACACTAACGTGTGTTAGTAAATTAATCATTATATTAGGCCTATATATAGATACCGGTTTTTCTTGTTCTGACGCAATCCCAGAATGCACTCGCCCGTGATGTGGGCGGGGCGTGATGTCACGCCCCGCCTTCCCGCAGGCCGCAGCGAGATGCTTCTCCCTAAAGCGAGTAAAATGCTGCTTAAACGCGTGTAACGCGTGTACGCGTCCCATACGCGCGTAAACCAATGGTTCCCTATGGGAAAATGGCCGATTTTATACGCGTGATACGCGGGTAACGCTTTTGGTGTGGCCGTAGCATAACTCGTGAGGAGGTTTATCTGTTTAAGCGAGCCCTCGGCTGGGGCTTGATAGTGTGTTTTGAGAAACGCTCCGGAGCTGAGGAACACGTGGTGCAGGAATGCTCCTCTGGGTCGGATCCTTTTTTTTTTTCTTACTTTCCTCTTTTTAACAGGAAGGGTAAAACCAGTGGTGTAGTGGTCCCTGGAGAAGTGGGTATACTCTAAATGTTTGCCCTTTTTTTTAACGCAGCCCAGAAAAACACCCTTTTTTAGACTCTACTACTCTTTTTAGTTTACTTACATTGGCACATAATTTCTGCTGCTTGATCTCAGGGAGGAAGGATTATGAAATGACTAAAACAAATACAGGCCCACAGACTAAGTGAGAGTCTCACCTTATTCTCTATTCCTGGAATGAACACTTATTTCTCTCACATGGCAAAATCAGTAATTTCTTTTGTAACACGGTGTCTTTGAACAGCTGATTCGGCAACACATGGCTGGGCCAGAGTGTGCCACTATATTATGAATATTAACATGACTTGATCAGGAGCAGTTTGTAGGTATTACTGGTCACACAGGCAGGCCAGCATGAATGTAAAATATAGATGAGGCAAACATGGTGTTTCAGTAATTTTTTTGACATTTATTTAAATATACATACTACTTTTGACAATGCATTCCTTATTCATATTTCACCTTAGATTAAACATTAGATTATTTCTCTTCCACAACAATCATCTCGTTTGATATTGTACAATTATCAATATATACTTACAATATCATATGATGATTGGAGGACATCATCTTTCAAATTTATTCAACAAAACAATATGTAACAAAACAACAATATTTTTGTTTACAAAGAAAAAATATAAATGCATTTACAACACATCAATTAGTGATAATGGCTCTCTGAGCCCAGTACTGGGTTTCTAACCATGATCTACAGTATATTCCAGACAGACCTGCTTTCTGCAGGAGTTTTTCACATGCACTGTCTAGAGGATGCCACAGGAAGAGAGAACGCGACGATGGCTCTTCAACCAGGTCCTTGTATAACTTTCTAGGATCAAACTTGGAAGTAGGCGGCCCGTTGATATTAATCATTCATCAAGTTTGATATGTTTGGAGATCAGTAGGACAGCCTTTTGTCTGAGCTTATATTGTTCATTAAGGCTAAAGTTCCTCTCACACTCTGCTGTACTGACAGGGAATGTTTTCATACAGTTCCATGAGTGGTTTTAGATCCTTGGGCCTCACTAGTGGGCTGTTCCAGTAGTCCCGCATCCCATTCAGTGCTTGCGGGTCTGTGCACAGGGTTAAATCGCTTGCACAGTCGCTTAATTTGTTCTTCACCATGGCGGATGCTGGGCTTTGATGGCCATTTACTCTGATCAAGGATGCTGAGGTCCTTGATGGTCTCATCCTCAAAAGACAAGCGTTTCTCCAGATTTGTTCACAAGCTTTGTAAGAGAACTGGCCTGTGAATTGATAGACCTCAGCTTTGCCATTGTTTTCAGTGTGTTGTAGGACCGATACTCCCCAGTTCTTTTTTGCTTCTAAAGCCTCACTATTTTTCTCACCTGGACTCTCTTTGAATGACTGGATCACTCTGATTGGAGCGTTTTCAGCAGCAGATGCTCAGCTCTGAGCAGAGTTATCGAACGAGACTGAAGCTCCTGTGACAGGAGACTTAGTTCATGGAGTGTGTCATACATGAGCCCCAGGTCACAAATAAATTCTGGACTTTGAAACACGGTCTAGTATAACCTCTCTGTACATTTGCCTGTTCTTTGGTGGACCTTGTGTCCATCACAGCAAGCATTTTTAAAGTGCTGCACAAGAGCTCCGCAGGGATGTCTAAACATGCACGACACAGTGCCGAAAGCTACCTGGCCACGCCAGCGTACATCCAAGATTCGTGCCATGCGACAGAGATAGTTGTGGCGAGCCTAGCTTCAGCTGCTGCCTTTTTGAGTTCACGCTCATTTTTGTTGTTGACATACTATACCACAGAGTATGAGCTTCTGGATAAAGTTTGAAATGATTGACAGAGGTTTCCTCCATCAACCTGCCATCAGACACAGCGAGTTCAAGTCTATGGTTCATGCAGTGCCATAACAAAAAGCTTCGGAATCTCGAGGTCAGCCTGGTTGCTACTCCTGACTTCTTTCCTAACATGACACTGGCTCCATCAGATACAAATGTTACCACAGTTTCATTGTAGCCACTCTTCTGTAAAAGCAGCATTATTTAAAACAGGTTGAGTAACGCCTGTTCTATGCCATCCTGCTCTCTGATTTTCCAGTTTCAACAAGTTCAATGAATATGAACTCAGGGCTTTCTTCTTTGTAATTGATGCTTTAATTGAAACTGTCATGACAGCTTTTGTGACTTAAAGAAGATGCCTCGTCAATTAGGACAGCCAACTTACTGGATTGATGCTATAATGTTACTGACAACTTTTGCTCTGCATCTCACTGGCAACATGTTGTTTATTATTTGTGTTGCACCTGTAACGTGAATGAAGTATTGTGCCCATTTTTAGACCATTCAGTTCCTGCAGCTCGATGAAGGCTCTCATATGGTCAGAAAGGGTCGGTTTTTTTGTCAATATGGTAGGTCATGCTGTTCGAACACGGCTTCAGTTTCTTCATGTAGGACTCAGATCATAACCTCCATTGCTTCTCTCAATGGCAGCTTTGTCCTGTTGCTCTGCCACGTTCACTGCCTGAGTGTGGGCCTTGGACAAAGCATGTTTTCCTCACCTTTATTTCTCAAGACAGACAGACTTGTTGTTTCTACTTCCCTGGCCAGACACTTGAATTTTCAAAGTTCATTCCATTCTCTTAGAGTGATACACCTTTGCTCCTTGTTGATTCCCAATGGAGTTTCACACTTCTACAGACCAGACATCCTGTGAAGCAATAAACACACACACAATATTTCTCTGTGTGCCACTATTTCAGAAGTTACCCAAACGAGCAATCTACCTAAACTTACTCATCCTTTTTTGTTTTTGGATCCCAACCAGGGGTTCTTGGCATTTAAAATCTTCTTTTTGTTTGCAGTCCACAAGTCTGGCCAGTCATTATTAATGTCTACAGAAAAACAACAAAAATTTATTGAATTTCAGAGTAATAAAAATAACTAAAGTGATTGAATAACGGGGCTTACAAGGGAAACCAATGACCAAAACCCATTTGAAAGTGTAAAGTTGCATAATCCCTTTCGTTTTATTTATTACCCCCCCCCCCCCCCCAACAAAAAAGGCCCACGCCCACCTACCGTAGTTGACGTCTTTCATCCGAAGTTGTACCGGCATTCTTTGGCTGTGGGCGGAGAGGCAGCATCTCTCTTCACTGACAGCCTCCTCTCCGACCGGGGGCGGGGGGCAGAGCGGGCGTCGACGGTAACTGTACCGGTGTACGATCGCTAACAATTAACTGTTGAGCTGCTGGCTGAATATTGATTCGCGAGGACGTTTGAAATTGTCAAATGAAATTTTTTGTTTGGATAGCTCGCTTCATTTTACCGGATTATTATAGAAAACCATTTAAAGTAAACTTGTAAAAGTATACTAGCTATGTAAATTTGTCTTTTGGCGATTATTTACTTATTACTACTAGGCATGACCCGCCTTTCTCTCCCTCCGATTGGCTCATTACGTATATCATTTGCCTACACTAAATCATCAAAGATAAATATTTAGATTAAAAGCAAAATTGAAACAGTTGAAAGAATACAAATTAAGAGCCTGAGACTGAGTGTGTTATCTTCACCTTGGAACACAAAAGGTGAAAGCCAATAGAAACTCTAAAACAAAACCTACTCGCGTGAGGATCTGTTTAAGCGAGCCCTCGGCTGGGGCTTGATAGTGTGTTTTGAGAAACGCTCGACTGAGGAATACGTGGGCAGGAATGCTCCTCTGCGCGGATCCTTTTTTTTTTTCTTACTTTCCTCTTTTTAACAGGAAGGGTAAAACAAACAGCGGACTGGGCTCCACCTGTATCTGTCAGACAGACCGCGCCTCGCAGACCTCTGTTAAAAGCTGCCGTGCCTTTCACTGAGCCCAATTTTTTATTTTTTTTTTTTTAACAATGTCCTGAAAAATAGGTCAGCTGTTGTGTAGTTCATCATCCCAAGAATGATGCACGTGTGCAAAAATTGCTAGCAAAAAAATAAACGCAACACAGATAATATTTAGGATATTAATGTTATGTCATCATATCACTGAGTGGTGTTTTTTTCTAGCAATTTATTTTAGACGTTTTTTTGTTCCATTTAGTAAAAATACCACTGCTGATGTTCTAATAGTAACAGCATGTACCTGGTACAGATGTTACGTTTACATTTAGGGCATTGAGCAACTTAAAAAAAGTACATTCCTCAGAAGAAAGGGAAACAACAATGTATCGCGGTACAGTCGTCGGTACAGTAAATATGTTCATAAGAACAAGTGCCAGGCACTTACAATTTCTAGGTTAACCCATTCCAATATGGACCTGGTACTGATAGTCCCAATATGTACCTGGTACTGATAGTCCCAATATGTACCTGGTACCGATAGTCCCAATATGTACCTGGTACCGATAGTCCCAATATGTACCTGGTACCGATAGTCCCAATATGTACCTGGTACTGACAGTGATAGTATGGACCTGGCGCCAGTCATGTTGGCTTGTATAGAAGGTATTATCTTTGTGTCTTTCTCCTCCTCCTTGTCCTGGCTAGTCTTATCCTCCTCCCAGTCATCGCTAGTTTCCTCCTCCTCCTCCTCCTCCTCCTCCTCCTCCTCCTCCTCCTCCTCTCCTCCTCCTCTCCTCCTCCTCCTCCTCCTCCTCCTCCTCCTCCTCCTCCTCCTCCCACTCTCTGGCCTCGTCTCCTCCTGCCCCTCCTCCTCTCTGATTCTTTTCTCTCTTTTCTTCTCCACCTCCCTTCTAGACAGTCAAACAGACACACTGGATATTGACTGAACACACACGACACGCACACACAGTAGCGTGCTTGCACACTTCATATTGGACTAACCCTCATATATGATCATAGGGAAATTACTGGCGGGGAAATGTCTCTCTAAAGCAAACAAAACAAGACGAACGACAAACATTCTTGGAGCCATATTAAAGATGTTTATCTCCCTTACAGCCGAATACATTTACATGTTTTCAGCCAGCACGCACTTTTAGCCCGGGCCACTTCCTATTGAAGCAGGGAACAATGGGTGGATATGGCCTCGTGTTGAAGCAGATGCACGCTGAAACGCTGCAGAACTCCACCACACTTTGTGCTGGAGAGCTTTTAACAGTCCCAAGCACTGCTTCCTAGACGCTTTGTTTGCCGGTTCTGTTGATCTAGTTTGTCCAAGGTCAGTGTGAATCAAGAGAAGCATAAAGGCATGCAGATGTGTCAATAGTCCTGTCAATTGTATTTGTACATCCCTGAATCAAAGTTGCCGTCTCAAAGGGCTTCATGGGCCCTGTATTATGAGGGACCTCTGAAGGACAAGAGAAAAAACCGTCCAAACCTAGGGGGCAGAAACCTTGAAACTGCGCCCCAAAAGAGGGATCCCTTCTCCTAGAGAGGGTTGGAAGGAGAATTGCACATACAATGGTAGCACAAAACAAAGCCAATCAAGGTTATTCCCAAATAGCATAACCGTATTGAGTTCGAAATCCAACCATGGCTGTAGAATAGACATACAATTAAAACGTGATTGTAGGTAGGGGAAAAGGTTCTCGCTCTGGGATCCAGTAAGATTGTGGACATTGGGGTTCAAACCCACAACCAGTCACCCTTACCACTAGACTATCCACCTTAAATACCTGTTAGTTGCCATTAATATATGATGCTGTTCATGCCGTCCGGGCCAGTTCATGTGCTGGTGTAGAAGGGCTAGTTAGTACGAAATCTGTCCACAGCCAATGTGCCAGGCGAGTTCAGATGATATGGAGAGAGTTTGCCTCGGAGGAGCCCGTCTGAGCGCCACTATCCAGCTTGGCAATCGGTTGAAGCGTGAAGAGCAGATGGCCTCCACGTTCTTCTTGGAAGAACTCTGATGTTCTGCAGAAATCTGCCAATGCATTCCTAACCCCTGAATTATCTTTCTCCACCATCTCTCCTCTCCTTCTCCTCCTCCTCCTCCTCCTCCTCCTCCTCCTCCTGCTGTTCCGCTCATCCCCTCTTCTCTTTATCCTCCTGTCTCCTCCATCTCTCCTCGCCTTCCATCTCCCACTCTCTGCATAAATCTTCTCATTACCTTTCTGACCCTTCCATTGAAAACGTGGGCTGACTCTTTTGTTTTTCTGTTCTCTACGGTAGATAATTCCAAAGGAAAACGCCAAAGGAAGATTCCTGTGCAAGACTCAGAGCTACCTGAACCTATACGCGGCCGACGGCCTTCGGACCCTGTGCATCGCCAAGAAGGTAGGGGAGGCCGGGCCAGAAATGCACTGTGGGTCGATCCCGGGCCGTATCCAGACTGGAGTTATGAGTCAGGAGCTGAGTTCACATTCTGTTTCTCTCTGCAGATCAGTCTGGCTCCGCGCCCGCTGAAAGCCTCTCCCAGTACTCGTATTATGATGGGGCCCTATTAGCACTAGGGGGATGGGGTTTCGGTGTCGTATGATAAACAGCGTTTCAGAGTTCCCCCCCCCCCCCCCCCCCCCCGACAATGGCGGTGCCCTTGGAGGGTGTAGCAGAAGACGGAGCATTTGAAACTTATATGAGAGGAAAGTGGTGTTAAAAGATGAAGAACAGAAATTGGCAGAAAGGCTTTTCCTCAGAGGAGAAAATCTTTACTTCCAACCGGATTCAGCAAAAGCAAATAGATTAGGATTAATGATTAAATGTGATGGGCTGGATATATTTTATCTGAGTAAGGCCGCACCCATATGTGGAAATCAATTTCTGCCCAGCCAGGGCCAGGCTGATATTTATTAGCAAACGCACACTCTGCATATCATGATGGTCTTGCGCGGCTAATGACTCCATATCATTCTGGCTTATAACATCAACACAACCTATGATGGACAACGTGCATAAAGATGTGTCCATCCAGCCAGGCGGACTGTAGTTATTATACTGCTGCCCTCTCCTCTCCTGTTTGCACAATGTGACTTCTGCAGTTTAAAATGTAAAACTGCCTTGGAGATGTACAGTAGATTTGCCGACCGTTTTAAATCTCGATATTGACATTTATTAGAATTAGAGTGCAACCTGAGGCCCAATAAAGCAATGCCCAGCCCCGAACACAGCCCTGGATCCAGTTCCCCCGTGCTGAATGTGGGGTGTTGTGGGGGAGGCTGGCCGCTCGGCAGTGGGGAACGGGGTCTTTATGGTGCCCACATGGTCCTTCCCCAGCCTCCATCTCAGTGACTCAGCTACAATCTGCCGGCTTTCACAGCCTCCTAATTTATACTCTCACAGGCTGGTCTCATTATGTCCCTCCTCTTCCCTCGCTCTCTCACTGTCTTCCTTCTTCTCTCTCACTCTTTTCCCGTCTCTCCTCTTGTCACGTTTGGGCCGCCTCTGTTCATTCTCGTCCCTCGCTCGTCTTTTAGCAATCTCTCGCTCTCTCTCTCTCTCTCTCTCTCTCTCTCTCTCGACTCTCTCTCTCTCTCGCTCTCTCGCTCTCTCGCTCTCATCTCTCCATCCCTGTCCTTCGCTTGGCTTCCCTTCTCTCCCTGTCTTTATTCTCTTCTTTTCATCCCCCTCTTCCTCTTTGCCATCTCTTCTTCCTCCTCCTGTCTCTTTCTCCCTTGTTAAGAGTGCATCAACATGTGAAAGTGATAAAACACAATTTGAAAGCTCTCATATACTCGGCATGTATCGATTCTGTTGAATCGTAGGAAGAAAAAACAGAAGAAACATCTGCACTCTTGACGGCACGGATTTGTACTCTGCGCCCTTTTCTCTTGTGCTCATATGTGTGTGTGTGTGTGTGTGTGTGTGTGTGTGTGTGTGTGTGTGTGTGTGCGTGTGCGCGTGTTGTCTTTTGTGTGGTTTTATTTCTTCCTCTGTTTGTCTTTGTGTGTGTATGTGTTTGTCTTGTATGTGTTTTGTCTTTGTTTGTCTGTGTGTGTGTGTGTGTGTGTTTGTCTTCTTGTGTGTTTGTCTTCTTTTTGTGTGTGTTTGTCTTCTTTGTGTGTGTGTCTTTGTGTGTGTGTTTGTCTTTGTCTGTCTGTGTTTCTTTTGTGTGTGTCTTGTGTTTTTTTTTCTTTGTGTGTGTGTGTGTGTGTGTGTGTGTGTGTGTGTGTGTGTGTGTGTGTGTGTGTGTGTGTGTGTGTGTGTGTGTGTGTGTGTGTGTGTGTGTGTGTGTCCCTGTGTGTGTGTAGACTCTGAGTAAGGAGGAGTATGCCTGCTGGCTGCAGGGGCACCTGGAGGCGGAGACGGCCATCCAAGGCCGCGAGGAGAGGCTCTTCCAGTCGGCCCTGCGGCTGGAGACGGACCTCCATCTCCTAGGTAACTCTACTGGGCCCTCACTCACTGCGGTGTCCTCATTCTGCCACAGAGGCAGGACCAGTGGCCAGGGTGGTGTGATGGTCTACCTCATTACAGTAGAGCTGCCCAGTAGCTGGAGACTGCAGCTACCTGGTAGCTGTCCTGGGCCTGCAGTGACTGCTCTCTGCTACACTACACTACTAGTAGCGGAGCATTACGCTACATGGTTTGACTTAAAATCTCACTACAGATGAATCACCATTTGGAACTCTTTACAAATGATCACGAGTTCAGATACTAACGGTTGTAGTTTTATTAAGTGGACGTATTTTATTTATTCTATTAATTTTTTTTTTTTAAATAAAAGTATTTGTGGAGGAAATATTTTATAAATGTGGGTAATGTTTGAGTGTGTTTGTTATTGTAATATGTGTTTGTTGTAAGTTGTAGGTGTTTTGGTTATTTCTTTGATTTTACTATTGATTATAGTTGTTTATTGTCGCTGTGTAGGTGTTTTTGTTGTTTACTTATTTATTGTGTGTAGTTGTGTTAGTTATTTAGTTTATTGTCAGTATTTTGTTGTTTATTTTAGTTTATTTAGTTTGTCAGTGTGTTGTTTATTGTTGTGTGTTGTGTTTATTTAGTTGTTTATTGTTGTGTGTTGTGTGTTGTGTTTACTTATTGTCGGTGTGTTGTTGTGTTTGTTATTGTTGTTTTGTCTGTGTTGTATTTGTTGTTGTGGTTTATGTCTGAGTTGTTGTGTTTGTGTTGTTGTGCAGGGGCTACAGGCATCGAGGACCGGCTGCAGGACGGCGTCCCGGAGACCATTGCCTCTCTGAGGAAGGCGGGGCTCCAGATATGGGTGCTGACGGGGGACAAACAGGAGACGGCCGTCAACATCGCCTACGCCTGCAAGCTGCTTGACCCCGAGGAGGAGATCCTCACCCTCAACGCAGACTCCCAGGTACAGTCCTGGTACGGGGCTTCAATGGCCCCGATAGGGTCCAGATACATTCCTGGTACGGTGCTGGTACATTCATGGTATGGTGCTGGTAGGGTCCAGGCACGATCCTGATCTCCACACCCCTAGCCAATCAGAAAGACATTTTACCGTTTGAAGGACTTAACAGTGCCTAAAGCACCTATATCAAGTGCCTAAAGCACTTGATATAGGTGCTTAAAGCGTTCAGGATTCTTAGTGTTATTTTTTTCAGACTCGCAGGGTGGCCAACCTCTGGGGCGTAGGTACATGGGGCCCCCTGGCCCCCATGTGGCTACGCCCCTGTCGGTGTGTTTATCATCAGTACAGTCTTTTCCTTGAATACTGTGGAAAGTATCCCTTGACAACTAGAAGTTTAGGCAGAGTTTGAGGGTTTAACTAGTCTTTAAATTGAGGTTGAGGCTTGGTCTTACTTACTTACTAGTCTAATCCAAACACTAGTCTTTAGGTTGAGGGTTAGTCTCCTCTCAACACCAGCCTTTAAATTGAGGCCGTAGTCGAAGACTCACTATTTGTTTAAATGCACCATTTCGCCGCTCATCCCGATGACCCCTGACCCTGTTCCTGTCGCCCCACCCCCCACCCCCACCAGGAGGCGTGCGCCGCGCTCCTGGACGAGAGTCTCCTCTACATCCAGGCCAAGTTCCTCTGCTCCTCCTCCTCCTCCCCCTCCCCGGACCACCCCTCTAAGCAGCCCGCCTTCCACGGCGACCTCTCGGCGGCCTTCCCCCTCTACCCTCCGTCCTCCTCCACCACCACCACCTCCTCCTCCAGCTCCGCCCACGCCGCCGCCGCCGCCGCCACCCCCTTCCTGGTGCATCGGCTGGGGCTGGTGATCGACGGCCGCACCCTGGCCTACGCCCTGGACAAGAGCCTGGAGGACAAGTTCCTGGAGGTGGCGCGCAGCTGCCGCTCGGTGCTCTGCTGCCGCTCCACACCGCTGCAGAAGAGCACCGTGGTGAAGCTGGTGCGCAACAAGCTCAAGGTCATGACCCTGGCCATAGGTACGTTCAAAGACACAATGGCTTGTTGTAAGTACGAGAGGTTTCTTTTGATTAGGCCTGGGCTAAAGACTGGACCGCAGACGATGTTTAAAGGTGACATTATACCACCGGGTGTGAGTGTGATTAGACGTTGCAAGCTGTTTTGACATCACAAGTGGGCGTCCTCTCAAACTCAATTTACCTGGGGGCCGCTGGAGTCTTGGGTCAGGCTGAGCCGCATCAAGTATTGGTCAGCACAACTGACCAAATCTAAGACAATGATCGGGCTATAATAAGATCACGTTGGCTATGTAATCGCTGACAACAGGGGACATTTCATAGCGGTTGGTGGAAACCGGGACATTTTAGCGTCCTTTGGCTTTTGTCGAGACTCGGGACACGCAACTCAAAATTGGGACTGTCCCGGCAAATCCGTCAAAAATATGCGTTTGACAACAACCTGCGGGCCGCACTAACAAAAACTTTGATGTCAAGTAGGGGGCCACAAAATATCATCACGTGGGCCTCAATTGGTCCCCGGGCCGCGAGTTTGAGACCCCTGACCTAGATGTATGACGGATAGAGTAGCAACGTTTGCTATAGTCAACTGGGTAGGCTGGTTGACTAATCTATCCGGTGATGTCACAAGAGGCCGATTTCCAAAATGGCTTGTAATGGCTTATCACACTCACACCTGGTGGAATAACGTGTCACCTTTAACTGTGGTATGATAACGCTGATGTTGATATTCTAGACTTTTTTTTAATAAATGTCAAGGACATCGTGTAGCACTGGGGGGAATTTGTGTAAAACATTGTCCGATGTGTAAACAAGACTTATCTGAAATAAATTGGCGTTCAATGAGTTATGGGGATTAGGAAGCAAAAAAGGGGGAATATTGAACATCAAACTGAATTCATCATTTTGGATATCTTTTGTGTCTGCAACAACACAAATATATCAAATGTCTCCTAAAGAAATCGATCCAATGCTACGGTTGCCTATAATAAACTAAATAGGCAATAATAGTGTGTGTGTTGTTGTTATCGACTTAATAAAAGCGTGTCATCAGTTAAACACACACGTCAAGCGGGTAGCCCGGTTGTCATGGAAATGTAAATCCCAGCTGCTAGGCTTCCATGGCAGTTTGAACCGCGTCGAGGCGGGCCAGTATAGCATAGTGGGAATACGCCACTTGAGCAAGATGAACCTCTGAACCCTACCTGCTACTTAATGACCTGTATCTAAATGTCCCTGCGAGTTGCTTTGGTTAGAACTGCTGAAGTCCTAAATAGTGGAATAGATGCTTGACTTAGTTGGTACTTAGGGTCTGCTTATGGATTCAAGTGTGGCCAGGTTTGACTCCTGCAGTAGAGTAACTTCAGTCACCTTAAAACGGTGCAAACGGTACTCAGAAAACCACAATGGGAGTTCCTCTCTGAACTGCATATTTATTATCTCCTCCACTTGTTGTTTGGCAAAGCGAAGAAGACCACTAGCAAGCGTGTGTGCTTCCTGCTGTTCGGACTGCTGCCGTCGCTCTTGAGCGTATAATTGGCTTTTCTCCGAGAAGATGGTCATAAACTGTTGTCTGTTGAGAGCACGATATCCGTAGATCAGTGGCCGAGTATAAATGGCTGAGTATAAAAGTGCTCTTGTAATGCCGACACATTTGTGCACATAAAGTATTAACCACAGTGTTTAATTAAAAGGGGTTTTAAAGGGGGATGCTTTGGGGCTTAATGAGGCGCCGGTGTAATGTATGTTGGTGTGTGTGTGTGCTAGGACAGTGGTGTGACTTATGATGCTCTGAGTCCGGGAGATTTATTAGTGTCCTCCTGCAGTGAGGTAGGGCTTTTGTTCTTGCCTTCCCAGCGCTTTTCCCCTTTTCTTGCTGCGTTAGCAATGCAGAGAAGAGAGGGAATAGAGATGTTTGCACAGATATGCTACATGCTTCTGCTAAGTCCGCGTGGCAGGGCTAACAAAGATGGCTGGTGATATGCTACTGCTATGTTAGTGTTAGAGATAGTAAAGATGGCTGGCGATATGCTACTGCTATGTTAGTGTTAGAGATAGTAAAGATGGCTGGCGATATACTACTGCTATGTTAGTGGTAGAGATTAATAGAGATGGCTGGCGATATGCTACTGCTATGTTCGCGTTGCAGGGCTAACAAAGATGGCTGGCGATATGCTGCTGCTATGTTTTATATCAGGAATTTTCTTTGTTTGTTTATACAGCAAAACAACCTTGCATGTTGGCCAGCCACTCAAAATGCCCCTGATGGTTTAATGGCTTTTTGTTTTTCTGGGGATCGAAGGTTATTGGCTGACGTGCCATAAATAGCAGCAATCCTGAATTGCTATGAAATTAAAGAATGCTAAGGCCTAGGGCACTTACCCAGCTGCAGCTGCGCTGGGTTTGGGGACACTCTGGTCCATCTGATTCCAAGCGGTCTTGCTAACCAAACAACTAGCAGTTAAGAGCTACCAGTAATGGAAACAGTTGTTTAGCGTTTAACCGCATCCATGCTATCTAGCTAGCTAGCTAATTCATTTTATTATTGTCTTTATACTTTATTTTTTTAATAAAAAATTGCATTGTCTTTCTGTCTGTCTCCATCAGGTGATGGAGCTAATGATGTCAGCATGATCCAGGTGGCGGATGTGGGCGTCGGCATCTCGGGGCAGGAGGGCATGCAGGTGGGGTGAGAGAGAGAGAGAGAGAGAGAGAGAGAGAGAGAGAGAGAGAGCGAGAGGGTGATTTTAAACATTGACTGTGGGGTAAGAGTCCGGTGGGTTAGGTAGAGTTGAGTCCGGTCTGTGTGTACCCTGTGGTGATAAAGAGTCATGAAAATAAATGAACTGCATTTGCATAGAGCTTTCCTACGCAGTAAGGCCACTCAATGTGATCTACAGTGTCATTCACCCGCACATAAATTAGAAAACATCCCCGCTCCCCACTGTGCGAGTGCCACACTAAATGTCTGCAGCATGGGGCGGGCTACCTCTCTAGTGACCCTGCTAACGTCAATCCTTTAAGGCTTAGTCATAGTTCCACGCCGACGCAACGCAGCGACCACGCAGACATTTCGACTCTGCGTCGGGATTCAGTGAGCGGACCAATCCTTGCTGCTGCGTCGCCTTGACGCAAGGTTACTATTTCTGCGAGGCGCACGCCAGACCCTTGCGGTGGACGCAAGGAAGGTTCCGCAAGGACGTCATGGCTCCGTGAACCCCCTTGCGTTGCGTCAACGTCCAACCCATAACTCTAGCTTTTAGTCTCAAGTCCCGCCCTACAATGCCTCAAGAGCCCTTGCCCTGCCCGTCAACTCTCTTCAGAGGTTGCTATGCCCACCCACACACCCCCCCCCCTCCCTTTCCGCACCCCCTCCAGGGCTCAGGTTAGCTCCGCCCACTGCTCAGCGGGACGGCGCCCGCTCCTGGCGGTGATGGAGCCGTCCAATTAGCCTCCCCTCGGAGGCTAGCCGGGCACTGCTGTGCTGCACATCTGCCTAAAGACTGTGCATCCTGTCCCTTAGCAGCGGCGGCCCATCCGTCATCGTTAATAACCGCCGGTCTTAACGAGCCGCCGGCCGCTCCTCCCTGCACGCCGAGGGCGGGGCCCCGGTATGATTAACACGCCCGTCTCTCTCTCCCACTCCCCACGCCTTATTTTATTTTATTTTTTTAAACGCATCCATTAGGGGCGCAGCAGACGGTAAAGCGGCTCGAAGACGTGGCGTTGAACGGCCGCCGTGGGGGGGTTGGTGGGGGTCGGCGCCATGATGAAGCGAGTCTGCTTTTTCGGGCGAGACACGCCGTCGGGTCCCTTAACGGAGGCGGGTGACTTCCGTCTGTTGTCATAGCGAGGAATCCCCCCCCCCTTGAGGGGGGGGAAGGGCGATATTCTCGTACGACAGCCCAGGTTATGCGTGAGAGAGCTGTGAGTTGCAGATACCTGCGTAGAGTGTGAAACGATATTCCGACCGTCAGGTGGACGTTCCCCCTCTCGCGAGGATGCAGCCCCTGTCAGTGTGTTCCCCTCATCAGCAGCTCTGTCCAGGTGACCAGGTGGCGACCGGATAAGACCAGAGTCAGCCGGTTCAGACCCGCGGGCTCCAGGGTTGGGGGCCGGGGTTCTCTGGGGACCACAGCAGAACAATGCCCCTTCAAAAGTGCTGCTCTTGTGAACTTTGTTTTTATTTATAGTTTTTGTTATTATATCTGCCGCGGGGTCTCTCCGGGCGTCACAGGCCCCGCCCCCTCACCCGCCAGTCACCCTCACATCCACCGGCACCCACACCACACTCGCATCTCCTAGCACCCACACCACACACACTTCTACTATCACCCACCACACCCAGATCAACTAGCACCCACATCTACTGGCACCCAACTAACGTGTGTCTTCCTGGGTCTGTGTAGGCGGTCATGGCCAGTGACTTTGCCCTGCCGCGATTCCAGTACCTCCAGAAACTGCTCCTGGTTCATGGACACTGGTGCTACTCCAGACTGGCCAACATGATTCTCTACTTCTTCTACAAGAACGCTGTGAGTTCCTCTGACACCTTGACCCTTCTGCCGTTCCGCCTCCAGGCTCTGCAGCCACCCTGCTCCGTACATGCTCACTAGTGGACGATTTGTTAAGAGGGTTTGTGTTTCCTGGGCGAGTTTATTCCAAATTGCACCCTTGAAACTCGAATGGCCTTTGGTGCTTTGCAGCGGCAGGAATGCCGTTGTTGAAGACATGTTATAACATTTAAATTTCAAAGCAGTGGGCAAACTTTCTGAGTGCTACGGATCTGTTCTATTCGATTACATGGTGAAGAGGATTATTCTTTAAATACATTTCGGATGGCTTTTCTCTTTTGAAACGTGGCCGTTTCACGGAGAGTCGAGGAACATTCTGGGATGTTCTGTAAAAGACCCACTGTTGTTTCTTTGTGGGGGGGGGGGGGGGCGAGCAAACTGTTTCTTTCTGTTCTATACCATGAGTGCTGAGCAGAATCAGACTGTTCTGCTGCATCAAGCCGTCGTGGAACCGGGACCACTTACACTGCAGTAAGCAGCACACAGATCACTGCTATTAGCTTGCTTTGTGGAAGCTCCAGCCCGGGGTAGTACTATTGATGTAATGGTAGTACTGATGTGTACCTGAGTGTAATGGCACCTGCTCCCCGCCCTGGAAGCCAGACTAGCTGTAATCTGGTTAAAGCAAATACACTTGGAGCCGAAAAACAAAAGAATCAGGAAGCACAATGAATTCTTTCCTGGGGATACTTAATGGCTCGATTACAGACAGACAGACACTGTGCATTCATCCGTCCACCCATTTTTCATAATGAGTAATTCATTCATAAATCTATCAACTGACTGTACATCGACTCACTCCATTTGTTCATTCATTCAGTCAGTAAATGAGCTATCTATCCGTCCATGATTTCATCCATCTATTCATTCATTTTTTCCCATCCATTACTTCCCTAACTTGTCCATCTCTCTTTCCACAACGAATGTATCATTCCATTCTCCATCTAATCCATCAATCAAAGAGTCATCCATCTATGAATGAACTCATGAATGAATCGATTACATAAATAACGCCTGCCTTATTAACCGGTTGATTCCTCCGTTCCCCCCGACGGCCGTCTCCCAAGATGTTTGTGGCGCTCATCTTCTGGTTCCAGTTCTACTGCGGGTTCTCCGGCTCCTCCATGGTGGACCAGTGGTACCTGGTGTTCTTCAACCTCATGTTCTCCGCCTTCCCCCAGCTGGTCACTGGGACCCTGGACAAGGACGTGTCTGCCCACACCCTGCAGGCCCTGCCTCAGCTCTACATGAACGGACAGAACTCGGAGGTACGGGTGCGACCGTGTCTTGGGTCCGCCGCGCTGAGGTTGTGGCGTCATGTAGAGTTTAAACGTTTAATGGGCACTCGTTGTTGAAGACACAATGTCAGGACTATCATTTGCACCGGGGGGGCAGGATGGTCTGGTGGTCTCTAGGGTGTTTGACTCCCAACCGGAAAGTCCTGTGTTTAATCCCAATGTTAGCAGTCTGCCTGTAGGCATCATTGAGCAAGGTGTGCCCACGCCCCCAGCTGCTACTTAAAGTCCTTAATTCACTGTGTGTCGAGTTGGTAAATAGTGCATCTTACTCATCCGTATGAGTAATATATTCATTACGCAAGATGAATCCACAGCCAGCGAGGGGTGTGTGTGTGTGTGTGTGTGTATGTATGTGTGTGTGTGTGTGTGTGTGTGTGTGTGTGTGTGTGTGTGTGTGTGTGTGTGTGTGTGTGTGTGTGTGTGTGTGTGTGTGTGTGTGTGTGTGTGTGTGTGTGTTTCTGTGTCTCCATTGTGTGTACTAAGCTGCGTGTCCTGCAGGAGTACAAGCCATACATGTTCTGGATGAACATGATGGATGCCTTCTACCAGAGCCTGGTCTGCTTCTTCATCCCCTACTTCGTGAGTTCCCCCCGTGCCACGCTGCGGAGCACGCAAACAAATCCAAATAAGATCTACCTGACTGAAGACCGTACATGATTTGATGAGAGGTGTGCGTGTG
Source organism: Melanogrammus aeglefinus (assembly GCA_900291075.1). NCBI lineage: Eukaryota > Metazoa > Chordata > Actinopteri > Gadiformes > Gadidae > Melanogrammus > Melanogrammus aeglefinus. The sequence continues at coordinate 298,151 of OLKM01000288.1, read as the reverse complement.
TGCGTCTGAAAGAGTGTGTGTGTGTGTGTGTGTGTGTGTGTGTGTGTGTGTGTGTGTGTGTGTGTGTGTGTGTGTGTGTGTGTGTGTGTGTGTGTGTGTGTGTGTGTGTGTGTGTGTGTGTGTGTGTGAGGGACTGTGTGAGGTTCACCAGGTGGTGAACAGCAAAGCAGAAACCCTGTAAAGCTGCCATTCAGAGTTTGTGCACAATGCAGCAAAAAACTACATTAGATATAAATGATTTATCACAGGGTACTAACACTACACCTTCCTCCATACCCCGCTGCCTGGCCGGTCTCACACACTCAATATTCATCTCGCTCTGTGTCTGTAACTCTGTAACTCTGTAACTCAGTCTCTCTCGCTCTCTCTCTCTCTCTCTGTGACTCTGTCTCGCTCTCTCTCGGTCTGTCCCTCTCTAGGCCTATGCTGACTCTGATGTGGATTTGTTTACGTGGGGGACCCCCATCACCACGCTGGCCCTCATCACCATCCTGCTGCACCTGGGCATCGAGACCAAGACCTGGGTAAGGCACCGGGAACAAGCCCCTCTGACCTTCAACAAGCTAACTACCAATGTTTCCATCCTGCCTGTGTTCCATGCCGTTCAGCACATCAACCCATGGGCTGAACACCGCAAACTGTCCCAACAGAAACATACCCTCCTCCTCCCCCTCCCTCCTCCCCTCCCCCCTCCCCCTCATCCTCCCCCTCCCCCTCCTCCCCTCCTCCTCCTCCTCCTCCTCCCCTCATCCTCCCTCCTCCTCCCCTTCCCCCCTCCCTCAGAAAATGAATGCGGGCAAATGTGTTGGCGTGTTCAGGCGCTTGGTCGCATGGGTACCACTACAATATCTGCAGCTGATTAGATGGAGACGCGTCTGTCGATGCCATATAACACCCCAGACAGCTACCCCCTCAATCCACCTCAACCACCCCCTTCATCAACCTCTACCACCCCCTCCATCAAACTCATCACCCTCTACCCGGCGCTCTAGCCTCCCTTCCACCCAGAAACCGCCTCCTCCATCACGCCTCCACCCCCGCAACACAAGGGCACTACACGTTGAGACGTCTAGGCGGAGGTTGTCAAGAAGGCGGGGAATTATTACCTTTTCAATTCAACTTTATTTGTATAGCCCTTAATCACCATTAAAGTCTCAAAGGGTTTAAAGGCCAAATATTTATGACACGTCCTGTTCCTGTTTATGTTTAGACTCTGTACTCTTCTGTGTGGTGGTGTGTCCCAATCGGAGCGTTTATTTATCCTAGTTATCTTAAAAGACTGCTCTACGGGGTGGTCGTGGGCGCTAGCCGTGTTTTTAAATGTACGACCCCCCCCCCCCCCCCCATTCCATCGTACGACCGCTGAAACCGTAAATCCCCCGGCTGGCAGGTCCTTGCTCTGTACGGGAGAATCTCTCTTTCCCCCCCCCCCCCCCCGCGGGGAGTGCTGCAAGGGCCAATCGGTAGTTAGTGGCAGCAGAACTCCGAGAAGTCCAGCGGTCAGACCGGATGCACCCTCCGGTCGACCGAGAAAACCTGGCATGGAGCCCTGGGAGAAGGACTCCCCCATTGAGGAGGAGGGTTGAGGAGGTGAAACGAGGGGGGGGGCGAATGTGGAATCTCCTGAGTAATTGAATCATGTATAATGTATTATTTATTCCCATTGCTCGCTGCTGTCCCGAGTGTTTGTGTGTGACCGAGCTGACTAGGCTGGAAGGAAACGTATCTGTAATCAAATCTGTCTTGGTGACTTCTCTCTTTCTCCCTCCGTCTCCCCCTCCCTCCCTTTCGTGTCCCTCTTACTCCCGCTCTATCCCCTCGGCCTGCCCTACCTCCTTTCTTTTGTCCATTTATGCTTTCTCTCTGTTTACCTTTCTCATCTTTCATATGTCGCTCTTACTCTCACATTCTCTCTCTCCATCTACCCTCTCTTTAATACGTCCCTCCTTATCCCATGTCTCTTCTCTCTCCTTTCTCCCACCCCAACCCCCCCCCACCCTCTCTCTCTTGCTCACTCCCTCTCTTCTCACCTCTCTCTCTCCATCCCACCCCCCCCCCCCCCTCCCAGACGTGGATGAACTGGGCCTCCATCGTGTTCAGCGCAGGTCTGTTCTTCGCCGTGGCGTTGAGCTACAACTCGTCGTGTCCCACCTGCTACGCCCCCTCCAACCCCTACTGGACCATCCAGAGGCTGCTGCTGGACCCCCGGTTCTACCTGCTCTGCCTCGTCACCCCTGTCAGCGCACTGCTTCCCAGGTACCCACGAGCAAGGCGGGGAATCGGTCGGGGTCTCTTGGCGGCTGGAGTTGATTCACGCTTTGATCGAGGGACTTTATGCATCCTTTGGGGGGGGACATTGTAGCGGTTACAATTGCTTGGTTCAAGAAAATAAAAAATAAAAAGTCAGACATTCTGCACAGTATGTTAATTCATATAAGAATATTATAATATCGGAAATGGTCTGCATGTCAATTTTTTGAGAGGGAAATGCAATCTGTACAAAATACATTTTGGGTACTATCTATATATCCTTGAGGAAGATTTCCTAACCCCTACCTGCCCGCGTCATGAGAATGTATCTTAATAACCTAGAGCTTTTGGATTAAATGCTGACTAAATAGTAACTGTATAGGATCTGCTGCCTCTCTCTCGTCTTCCAGATACTTCTACCGGGCCTGCCAGGGCTCCCTGTTCCCCAGCCCCACCAAAGTGGGCAGACGGCTGGACCGAAGCTGGCGCCAGACCCACGGTGGAAACATCTTCAGCCTGGGCAATCTCGCCTCGACCTCCGACCCCCTGGGCCTTAAGGCGGCCTTCGCCTCCCTCAACAACCCCCTTCCCAGATACTTCCCGCCCAAAGACCACCCACAGAGCGCCCAGAGCACGCTAACCACACGAAAGGATGCAGCGGTCTCGGCTCCGTCGGATCCCCCCCCGAGGACTTCAGAGGACCGCGATCAGTCGACGGCGACGGACGATACGCAGTCCTGCCTGGACGTCACCAAAGAGCTGCCTGGGGTCACGGAGGGGTCGCGGGTCGTCGACTCCCCGGAACGGTCTGCTCTCCAGCCGTCGGACATCGGCGTGTCCGGCTGGGTCTCCTCCACCCCTACTCTCCTCCAGAAGGAGGTGGTGGAGCTGGGCACTGCGCCCCCTGGTGGGCGGTCGCAGTGCGTCGCCTACACCCGGAACTTGGAGCAGAGCCAGGGGTCAGACCCTGGGACCCCCCCAGTAGAGTCCAGCACCAGGACCCAGACCAAGCAGTCTATTGCTGCAGACTATTCTGAAGAGGACCGGCTTTAAAACCCTGCCCAGGATGGATGTATTTAATGTTATTCAACATTTTGCACGATAGCTTTTTTTTTAAGTTGATATATATAGATATATATATTATATTTTTTAAGAGGATTTTTTTTATAAAGACGAAATTAGGTACTTACTTGCTTTTATATTTTGAAATCGTGAGGATCATGGTTGAGATTAAAAGGAACTGGAATATCTTCAATATATTTCAATTCTGGAGGATTTTTGAGCTAATTATGCATTTCAGTACTTGTGAACAGGCATTTTATTTAAGAACAGTCATACCATCTCCTTCTGATACGATGTCCTATTCATTCTGGAAGTTAAGCGCTGGATTAAAACCAAATACTGAGGCATTAGATCTGATTATGGATGTTTAGTTTGTTCTGTGTTTGTTAATTTTTTTTCCTTTTTGCCGTAATTCTATGTTTTTTGGTTCTGTCTGGTTTTCAACGCCAGTTTACGACCGATAGCAGAGAGAAGAGATTACGTTTGGGATTGGGTTGGACTCTCTTTGCTATCGATCTCATTTTAGTCTCATTGCTGTCTTGCGTTCTTTCATTTTAATTGTCCGATTTTTCTTTGGATTCCAAATCCTATTCGCTTGTATGGGATGGTTCTAACACATCAAGATCCATTTAATACATTCTCCATTTTATATATTCTACATCCAACGTGCTTTTTCTTTTCCACAAGAAAAGACTTAAGAGCACGAAGAAATATTGATGGAGCACAGTTTTACACAGTGGGTGTAAAACAACAATAAGGATAAATGTGGTTTGTTGGAAATGTAATAAGCCTGGAGGATGGATAGGTCCCAATGCTACAGGATGTTGAGTAAAGTTGCTCCATTCAATTACAGCATCATATTAATATATCGTGTGTGTGTGTGTGTGTGTGTGTGTGTGTGTGTGTGTGTGTGTGTGTGTGTGTGTGTGTGTGTGTGTGTGTGTGTGTGTGTGTGTGTGTGTGTGTGTGTGTGTGTGTGTGTGTGTGTGTGTGTGTCTGTCCACATTAACATTCCATCTGTTAAGGCTGCTGCCTGCTCCAAAGAACTTTTATTCAAATGAATTGCAAGTACATAACAAGCTTTTTTCAAATATTGAAGACAGGGATTTCAGAAGTAGCCTGCGTTTTGTGAAATGAAAGATTTGTTTCAGATCAGAGTATTTTTTTTTGGTTCTTTCGGCGTGTTCAGATGCAGGATACTGTTCCTATTGGCACTTTCCCAAAGCACAACATGATTTTAAATCTATACAAACACCCGGTCAAGCTGTATGCTGAAGATAGTTTTTGTTTCCAAAGATCTGCACCTTGAAAGTGTCATCCTTATTTGCGAGTTGGAGAGAGAACCATTTACACATAAATATATTAAAACTGAGTTTCTCAACAGCAACATATGCCCTAACACTGGATAAGATGAGTGAAACCTTTTGTCGTTCATTCAAGTTGAGATGGTTCCATGGGCCATCGCTGGCTGAAGAGATGTTGGTGTTTGTAGATATTTATCTGATGTGCGTTGGCTCCTGTATATTGGAGTTCAATGCCCTGTATTTTATTTGTACTCTGTACTGTACCAAAGCATGATTAGCGTTGAACCAAAGCTAACCCATTGCTACATTCCATGATAAATTCCATTCAAGGAACACCCAGATCTTGAACTGGCCATGGCCTGGAACACATTAAAAGTTTTTTGTTTTTTGTGTTATAATACTTGCATCAGTGTTATATGGCATTTTATTATTGTTAGTTATTCATCATGATTAAATCTGTCCTTGATGTTATTTGTGTGCAATGCCAAAGTATTGTTCAATTTCTAAATTTCTAAAATCTTTAAAGAGGCATTTTGTACCTAAATCCTGACTTCATAAAATGAGATGCTTTTCAAGAAAAAAACAGTACTGATATTTTTTTTTTTGCAAATTAGGTCTCATTTTCCAAGTAAATTTTAAACTCTTCAACATTGTTGCACCATTGTATCACTGCAAGTCAAAAAATACGAATGAGGACCAAAACCAAGTGCTGCAACTATTTGAAACTTATGAGTTCATAATTCAGCCTTAAAACAATTCCTCCCAGTGCAAGCCTATTAAAAGCAGACTGTGTGTGGTCGTGATAAATGGTTGGCGACATTCTGGCCCAGACTATTTGTACCGAAGCTAAAGTTCCCCATCTCGTTTCGTTATTCTTGGTAGTACCTTCCCCCTGCGCTGTTATTCCACCCCTAAACCGCTTCATTCCCTTGAGAGTCGAGTCTCTGTCTGGAGATCCATACTCTCAGCGCTCCCTCTCCTATAGAAGCTGAGTTCCTTAAAAGAGGTCTTGTCTGCTGCGCCAGGGAGATGGATTGTGGGTATGCTGTAGTGTTGCAGAGGTTCGTCTTCTCCTGCTGAGCTCTTCGCCCGGCGAACGCTGTTATGAATGTTTCGGTGGCTGCCCTGTGAGGGAGGTGGCGGGCTACTGGGCTTGCATCAGAATCAGAAAGGATTTAATTGCCAAGAAGGGTTTTACACCAACCAGGATTTTGTCTTGGTGAATAAGGTACATACATACATTAAGACAATAACAATGAACAAACAGTGATATATATATATATATATAAATATAAATAAAACACTATATAAACAAGCAGGGACATAAGTGATCAATTAAAAATAGAATAAAATAAAAACAAAAGTAAAAGTAGTATCTTTAAGTAAAAGATACTTAAAAATGTATAAGAATTTACAAATTGGTGATGGGTATGAGTGCCAGAGTCAGTGACAGTCAGTGGGGGTGGTGGTCCTGGGATCTGTTAAGGAACCCAACTGAAGAGGGGAAGAAACTGTTCAAGTGGTGGGAGGTTTTGGTCCTGATGGACCGCAGCCTCCTGCCAGAGGGGAGCAATCCAAATAGACTGTGACCAGGATGGGAGGGATGGGCCATAATCCTGTCCTGATGCAGAGCTGGGAGGATAGTATGAGCAAGTCCACAAACAGGATTCTGGCATATGTTCCTGGGAAGTCCAGATGCTGGAGGGTGTAGTTCAGAGCCATGTTCACTGCATCGTTTACAGACCTGTTGGCTCTGTAGGCGAACTGCAGGGGTTCCAGGAGTGGGTCGGTTATGGCTTTCTGGTTTTCATACTTCCCTGACCAACGCTGAAATCGGCTCTGTGTGCAGCCGTACCATCCAACTATGGGTGGATGGCAGTGGCAAAGCTAGACCTTTTTTGGGTGGGCTCAAGCCCACCCAAAAATGCCTTAGCCCACCCTATCATTTCATCCTCAAATCTAATATTCTACCTTCTTTTTTTTACACAAGCAATGAGAGAATGGATGCTGTACACTAATGAACCGGCACAAATGGGCTAGTGAAATCGAGCGCAACCTTCCTGCAGGAATCTCTAACCTCTGATTGGTGGGTGGGCTTCTCCTGTTTGACAAAACCAAAAAGGCACCACAAGCCCACTTAAGATAGTTTCATCTGTTTTGTCAAAAAGGCTTGCTAGTCTTTATTAGAAAATCCACGATTTCCAGCTGTGTTACATGACCAGCTAATAATAATAATAATAATTTTAAAACCTTGACATAATCTGTCAGATGACTATTAAATGCCAATTGACCACAAGGCGATTCTATCTATGCCTCCGGCAGGGGCTTGTAATGCTGCGTAGCATGATAAGCATGCTAAGGTGCAGGGAGCAGAAAAAGTTGACATGGTTGCTAATTTTCAGTTGAAAAGAAACGCTGGCATTATTCTATCAGCTGAGGGCATGGTCATTGCCATTAAGCTAATCAACATGTACAACATGTTCTAATACTCATGAAAACACACACTCATGACACACACTCATGAAAACACACACCTAAAAGGTGTGTGTATGTGGGGGGGGGGGTTACAAATTAAATGTTACAAATTGAGTAAATAAACTGAACTTGGAAATTGTTTAAAGTTGTTGCAGATGTTATATCTAAATAAATATTATCAGGTTCTCAATAGTAGGCTATTTCAATTCAGGAAGGGGCGCGAAAAAATATCTGTCTCCTAGGGTGGGAATGACAGAAAATAATTGAGAACCACTGGTCTAGAACATGTTGTACTTGTTGATTAGCTTACGTTGTAATGGCAATGAAAACGCCCACAGCTGATAAAATAATGCCAGCGGTTTTGTTTCAACTGAAAATTTGCACCCCTTTTTTTTGGCATCAGAACAAGATTTTTTTGCATCAGAAGTTTTATAAAAATGTATGGGTCCCTGAAAGTGAGACAACGTAGTTTATTGCTCCCGAAATAGAGGTATGTTTCTCATATTATTAATCTAGTACATGTTGTACCAATGTGTTTCAGTAACTGCGTAAATAAAAAAAATGGGGGAAATATGGTCATTTTTGAGTGAAACTTACACAAAGGAAATTTAATATACCTCAAATTTGTTATTACAGTTCACAACCATTGATTATTCCTTCATCCAACAGTCTTTTTTCCTTTCATCACTTTAGTGATTCAGAACTGCATTATTTAGCTGACACTGCCAGCTTTTGGCTTATTGCCGGTTCAGACTACATGATTTCAGCCCGATTTTGCCCCGATTCTTTCGTCGCAGACAAATTTGCGAATCGTACACGATTTTGACAGGTCGGCGACGAGACAAGGTCTTGTAATGTGACATGCTTGCGATCTGCAATGTTTTCGTCTGCGAAGTTCGAAAGCCCCACGACGAAAAGTTTGACAGGTCAGAATTTTTTGGGGAATCGCATGACGTATCCATTGTTGACACGAGGGAACCCCACCCCCAGTTGCGTGAGGGAACCCCACGAACAGCTGGAGCTCACGCGCAGTGTTTACCAAATGACTTCACTGCACTACGCTGACTACACAGTAACTACTACAAAAATGAATGCGATCAATAGCAAGAAGAAGAATGCTAATGAAGAAAACAAGAGAAAATGGAACAACATAATGGAGACAACTTTGGTTGAAATGCGGCAGCAACGTCCCTGTATTTTCGACGTGTCCACAAAGGAGTTCCACGATAGGGTGAAGGGATACAGCCTGGCGAGAAATAGCCGACGCCCTTGACCTACCTGGTAAGTTTGGAGCCAACTGCTGTTGACGTGCTAATAGCATAAACCTCAAACCGCCAGCATAATGCCTAGTGCTAGGTACTCAGGATACATTGTTGACGCTCTGTTGCAAGGCTACATTGTTGCTGCGGGTACTTTGTATCGCTTATGTCACTCGCAACGCAACCACTGTGAGGAGCTGCTGCATTGAGCAGATATAAAAACTACTGGAACCTTTATGACAAAAATGTAAAAAACATTTCTGTCAGTTCTAAACCTTAGATTTTCTAAATATCTTGTAAACGTGAATGGATACAAAGTAAAGAGCATCGCACCCTCGAATCTTGTAGTGTGGCCAGTCTTCCGATGAGACAAGGCCCGATTTCCTGGCTCTGTGATCGTATAGTGTGACATGTTCGTGGAGGAATGTCTGAGAATCGTGTAGTCTGAACCAGCTTTTAGACATACAACAGCATAGAAACTAATAAAATAAAGGTTGTGGAATAAAAAAATCTTGGACAGGACTTTATATACTTCATATACCCCTGTGGCTTCCTGGGGTTGAGCCCCCCCAAAAGTAAGAACCTAGAATCGCTCCTGGTGGATGGTACGGAAGCTCACAGCGGATTAAGTGTTTTGTTGGCAAACGTTGAGACAAAAGTGACGAAAGACGCATTACTTGGCCGTCGCTGTTGTGCCGAAACCACACTACCTGACAGCATTGCACTCCTCATCGCATTGAATTTGGATCATTGGGGGGTTTAAACCATCGTGATCTGTTCACTTTGCAGGGCAATACCTTCTCTTGCTGAATTTCACACGCCCAGAACAGAAAGTCAATCTTCGAATGTCAGAAAGCCAGAAGCCCCACACATTGTTTGACCAAGGACCTTATGTATGATGAAGGCAATTTCCACACTCCTCCTCCTCCTCTCCCTCTTGCTACCAGGAGAGATCAGCCACCACTTGACCCGCATCTGCAACAGAATAAATATACAAGCCGTACACCGCACAGCAAGGAAAGGGGGATTGATTTTGGCCATATCTGTCCAATTCATGTCCCAGGACGATGGGTAAAAACATGAGTAATGCTCCTGGGGTTTGCTGGGCTGAAGATCAATTATCCTAAATCCTCCCTGAGACCCCCTTCCCTCTTTCAATGGTTTGATGACTTCCTATGATTACCTGCAGACCAGGCGCGCGCAACCAGACCGGTTCTGCTCTCGGATAATGGCAAGTCATTTGCATTTTGTCATACAAATGCTTCGTCGACTGGAGTCGTTAAAACCGGGGTGACCCCCATCGTTCTGAAAGGCTGAAACCAAGGTATTTTCAATTTCCTGAGATGTCTCGTAAATAACCCGGTTCGATGCTGCTGTCAGAGGGCTGGCGCGTGTGACATGTTTATGTGTTATTTAACTCGCCGGCTGCCTCTCCTCCAAACTTGTGAAATCACTCTGATGGCAGTAGGCATGACATCACGTTTTTCACGTCTATTAAACACGCGCTGACATCGTGTGCACGAGCCAAACCCCTGCACTAGGGGTAGAACCAATGGCCCCTTAACCATCCCCCCCATGCATGCCTGCACCCATGCATTACCGCCATGCTTTACCTTTTTGTGTTATCCACCATGAATTACCATGCATTACCCAACATGCCCTAGCCCAACATGCATTTCCCCTCCATGTGGGAATCATCATGCCTTCTCCCCATGTTTTTTTCTCCAACAGGCTTAACCACCCCCCCCTCCCCATGTGTTGCCCAACATGCCTCACCCTACCCAACATTTCTACCCTGCCGTGCCATGTGTTACGTTACCCCCTCCATAAATTACCAGACATGCCATTCCCAACATACATTGCCTCTGCACTCTTAACTGCATGTTTCACCCATGTTAGTGCCATGTTTCACCCTAATAAATGGATCAGCGGTCTGTCCATGTTCCTGTCATTTCAACCTGGTTCTGTGGCATAAATAAATGGATCAGCGGCCTGGCTTTTTTTCTTATCATTTCCACTAGGTCATATCAACAGGTATCTCTTATACGCTAGGCCGTGGTCATAGAAACGCTTAATCAGCCCAATTCGCCTGGCTGGGGGGTCTTGAGTTGGCCTAAATGAGGGGCATTCAATGATGAGAACCGTAATGACTCAGGTACTTTGTGGAAGTGTTTCCTCACCCCAATCACAGGAGTTTGCAGTTATCCGGTGATTGCGCCGGTAAATCACTGTCATCGCTGCGGCCCGCCCCCCACCCTCAAACGGCTGCTTCCAGGGACTTCTTCAACGAACCACCAGAACCGATCCAAAGTAACGATTATTCACGTTAATTCACCCTTATAAACACAGGTTAAACGGAGGCGTCTTTTGAAAGAAGGTCGATGAAACGGTGTGGGGAGCAAACTTCTGCTTTCCCAGACCTTCAAGGCCAATTGCTCCAAACCACGACCCCCATCAAGCTTAACATCCGCCTGATAAACATGTATGCTGTATATCTGAAGAAAACAAGGGGTGCTTCAATATAGGCGTAAGACATTTGAGTTATGTTAATGTTGAATTCACACCCTTCCCTCTTCCCAGTGACCCAAAGGTCAAAACTACCCCCCAATGTAAAGTCTAATCCCCAGCATAAATCTTTTTTCAAAGTGTTCTGTTCAGATGTCCAAAACACATGAATCAAGAGTATAACTGGTAAGAACGGGTTACCTGGAAACAACTATTTTGGTCCGTTTAAAATATCTCAGAAGAGCTGCTTGGTGTTTGACCTTATAAATATTTTTATTTTTATTCTGTTGAATACTGCCCTCTTGGCCGAATCATCAAATAGGAATTTGGAATGTATTAGTGCAAATTGGCCGTTCGGTTTTCCATAGTCACAAAGTTTGTTACAAATCTACGAAGACAATATGCAGTCCAGTATTGTAGCCTACCTTCTGCTTAGGTTCCTCTGTGGGGTAACAGAGACCCCTAGTGGCTCGGAGGGAACTGTATCTGGCTCCTTAATCATTCAAGCTGATTATAGTCTTATATTATTATCAATAAGGGATATTTCTTGTTTATAGAGAATATAATATATGTAACTAACCCGTTGTTACAGTGGGTGTATATATATTATTTCGTGTTATGTGTTATCTTTGTGCCTTAGTATTTCCTTACTTTGTACTTCGAATTTACACATTAATGGCTAAGCCACTTCATTAGCAATTAATGTATACATTCCATGTTCAACCCTATAATGACATCACACAGGCGAGTGTCCACCTAGATGTATGAGGGATAGATCAACCAGTTAGTAGAGTCCACTATCAACTCTATAGCTTCATGGGCCTACACCACAATACATCCAGGTATGTATAGGTGATACACACAGATAGAGGACAAGGTGAGATATACCCCAAAAAACAATTGCCTTGTAAAGAAATATGAGGGTCATTGAAAAGCATTACATAAGTACACTAAATAATTCATATTATCAACTCTTGGATGCTCCTCCCCCCTGTGATGTCACGAATGGGTTGATTGCGTAACAGCTAATCAACATACCTGGTGATTAATGAAGGGTCCCTGTAACTGGAGTAGACAATCTTCCTCCTACAGAAGTGTAACATAAAGCTTGGCACAGAACTCTCTGGAAAAGGCACACTGGCAGAGTTACCATCTCTCCCTCTGGGGTACCACCAGCGTAGCTATCTGCATGGATCTACATAATTTAACAGAACATCCTATTTCAGAACCAGGTCTCGCAGATTTGTCGATGTGCTGCACTGTGTGGTGGGTAGCGAGGGTGATTTATAGGTTATGAATATGATTTAAAGGCCTTGAATGTGATTGCTCTGTCTTTTGGCCCCGGCAGCTGCGACCGGTGTCTCTCTCTGCATTAAATATTCCTTGGCTGCCTTGTCATCGGCTGGCTGGGGATTTGAATAGAGTTGATGTATGTAGAATATTTTTATTTTCGCTGTTTATCATTGAGCCTGTAGGAAAATCGGGGCATCTTATTTATACGTTCAACAGATTCATCATGGACACGTTCGAAAATAACCAGAGTTACTCATCAGGGAAATGGGAAAAGTGTAAATATTCCACATATAGTATCTCCTGTGCTGCTGTGCCCTTGGGTAGGGTATTGACAAGGTTTCACACACACACACACACACACACACACACACACACACACACACACACACACACACACACACACACACACACACACACACACACACACACACACACACACACACACACACACACACACACACACACACACACACACACACACACACACACACACACACACACACACACACACACACACACACACACACACACACACACACACACACACACACACACACACACACACAAACACACACAACACATGCACTCTTCCCAATGTTGTTTTAAACTAGACTGCAGTGCTATTACTAAGAGTCTTTGTAACTACTATAATGCTCCAATTCTGATAGAATACCTTGATTGTTCTCAGCCTCACTTGTTTCACCTGTTTTGGATTAAAGGTGTCCGCTTACAGACTCAATCTAAATCTAGATGGGATATTCTGATAATGACACCATCGCGATGGTGACCTCACCACCACCAGCTCATGGTGTGGAGGCCTCTGTCTACACACAAGCCTACAGCGCACACGCAAAGCGCCGTTGCGTCTGTTCCGCTTGGGTGTTATTCAAGGTGCGCTTCCACAACGCAGGCGGAACTGAATCACATTTCGGAGGCCAGCGTGCCTCTTTCGTTGTGGGGTCTGTTTATCTTTTTTTTTTCTTCTTTTTTTTACAATAATTTGTTCAGCTGATCATTAAAACGGACCGGATGAGTCAGTCCGCGTGGGATTGAATATTCCCGGTGCATGAAGAGAAAGACGCAGGTTCAGCTCCCGTCTGCGCTGTGCGCTTGAACGTTAGAGGCCGTGTGTAGGGGCCTTAACGATAATGGGTCACGTCGTTCAGGGTGAGGACCGCAGAAGGCAGACTTAACGACCCCATTTCACTGTCTACACAACCCCCCACCCCTCTCCCCACCTCCACAAACCCCTCCACCCTTCCAGCCACCCTCTGTCGGGACTGGAGGGACAGACGAGGTCAGAGGTCAACAGGGCCACAAAATGTTTTATGGGCAAGTTGATGACACAGCACAAGCATGCATGTCTATGAGCACAGTGCGCTGTGGTGTAACCTGATATACTCATATCCTCATACATATCCACACGCTTCCCGTTTGAGGTTTACTGTCTAGTCACTTAGCACACTCTATCCAAAATAGGGTTATACTATAGACTATTCTTCTACCAAGTTTCCCATTAATACAATGAGGATATATTGATTATATCATTATTATTTGTTGTTTTAATGGCATTTTCCTCTAAACAATTCCTTTAATAATTTTAATATAAAATTATATTTCAAGAAGTAATTGTTATAACCTGAGATTAAAAATGGCAACGGATCATTGCAATTCACAGAATGTAAACAAAAAAATGTGCTACGTTTATTATCCGCATAGGACTACCTAACAATATTATCAGGTGTAGAGTGGGAGGGGCGAGAGAGGAGGAGGCGGAGGAAGGGGGAGGCGGTGGGCAATGGGTGTGGGAGTCAGTAGTCTGACAGCCCCGCGGTGCATGCTGGGATACATCGCTATGTTTACAGTGAGGCGTTGGAAATTATTTCATCTGCAACAATGTTTCACATGTTCTTGTAACATTTAACCTTCCGTTTTCTTGTCTGGTAGACTCTCAGTAGATACCTCGAGCTCGTCAAGCAGAAAATAATAGATCATTTATTGTGATCGATGATCCGTCGGCGACCGCTGGCAGTCAGAAGACGTGATTTTGCACAGTCACAGAGCAGTACGGCCAGCCAGGGGACGACCCCTTATACACTTGTGATAATCTGTGAGTATCGGTTGAGGATGTGGGTGATTCTATGAACCGCGTTTGTATCAGATGGTGTTCTATGGTTGGTTTTAACAGGGAAAACCACCGTGGAGGTACTGGGGTTATGGTGGTCTGTTGACATGTCGGCTGGCCCCCCTGCTCGAGTTGCAACATCAGTTGTTATTGTGGATTGAGCACGGACAGTGTGTGGATTTAATACATCTGCGGATTAAACGGAAATGTTGCTTTCGTTATCCAAGTCGAATCGAGTAGAGTAGCATACAATGAATGCCTTGTTATTTCCACGATTTCTTGCTTTCACTTTAACTTGCGACTCTAAGCAATCGTGAGAGAGGAGTTGCATGGCCGAAGAGCACGATTCTCTGTACCTCCAAGTGAATCCTAGGCATTTATCTTTTTGTTGGGTCTTTCTTTCAGGACAGTTTCCAGTAAGACAACATCAGGAGTGTCTTATCCCAGATCAATGTAAGTCCAAATTACTCTAGGTCGATTATCACACAATTATCCACAAATGACGACAACAAACATGTAATAACAGATATACAAGTCTTTAGACTATTGTATGTCACTCACTTTATTTAAATGATGATTTAGATATGGGCCTAACTGACACAAGCCAGTTGCAGTTACCACTGACTGGCTAGATGTCTAGATCAGGAAGTGGACGTTGGCTGAGGCATTCCTTCTTTTTTGGCTGAAGGCAATCTGTCAATAGATCTACAGATCTGATAAATGGAGGTTAACCTTATCCTTACCACAGAGAAATCATACTGTTATACCTATACATGTGTTTCAGGAGTTTCCCATTAAACGTTATTCCTTCGACTAACCTAGTACATTTTTGTAGGTGATTCCTTCGGCTAACCTAGTACATTTTTGTAGATGAACCAACAAATGATCTTTTTGACCGTGCGTCCGCCCGTCACAGGAAGAAGGCGACGGCGAAGCATCTGATCGAGCGGTACTTTCGCCAGCTGACAGACGGCTGTGGAAATGAGGACTGCACCAACGAGTTCTGTGCCTCCTGCCAACACTTCCGGCCCGTCGACAAGAACTCGGCCGCCGTCAAGGCTCTGGAGCTGTACAAGGTCAACGCTAAACTCTGCAGCCCGCAGAAAAAGGACCTGGACCCAGACCAGCCCGAGACCAGCACCAACGGGTACCGACCGGAGTTCAACCGGATGACGAGCTCAGACCTGTTCCCCACCAAGGAAGCCTTTTCAGGTGCGGAGAGATTCCGGTTACTATTTTTAGTGTCTTCACAGAGTATCTGTGGGTGCGTATTGTTATTCTAGGCTTTGAGTATTATTATTGTCATTCCGGATTGGTAATGCCTATATATCCTTGGTGGACTTGATCTAATTATCTAATTATTATTATCTGGAGCCAGTAGTTATCTAATTATTATTTACTAATCTTTTATCAAGACACATTTCTTAAGACACTTTTCTCCAAAGAGACTTACATTGACCTCAGATACATGGCATTCAGGATAAGGTAAGGGTGGACAGTTGGGGCGTCTTGCCCAAGGATCCCTACAGCAGGCAGTTTCTGTAAATTGTGGGATCGAATCCATGACCTTTCAGCTGACCTGGTTGCGTTGACATTTCTTTTTGACGTGACTGTGATTACACTAATGCTTGGGATGGTTTATAACATACTGGCCACTGATAATATTGACGGACCACAATACAGATGCACCCTTCTAGTATTAATATCGCTGTCTTCAAGGAGCCCCTTTCGTTTTGAATCAAATCCCTGAATCAGCTTAACCCATAACTTCCTGATCCTTCTTTTGGTTGTTTTCACAGCCTCAAAACAATCACTCTGTATCACAGAAGCTGGAGTGTTGTTTCACTCTTTTAAGTTGATCTACACAAAAGTGTTGACTTTGCTCTCTATAACAAGTGGTGTTAAGGAAAGTTGTACTTCTCCCTAGTGGGGGGGGGGGGGCAGCCTATACATAAACCGGGCCGTTGACCTGACAGCTGGCCTAATTATGATGTGGTAACTTAGTTATTCTATCTAAGTATAAGGCAAGCCAGTGTTGCTATCGATGTATTTTTGTCCATTTTGAGTACCTCTATGGGTTCTCCTCTTTTTCTGGTAATGGATGCCTTTGGTCTTACCCAACACCATGGTTCTCTGTGTCCGTACAGACGTGTACTTCCTCACAGAGGACAGTGTGAGTGTGATCCTGGATTTCTGTGAGGAGGAAGGAGACTACTCTGCCTTGATACGCGTCATCGGCCGGGTCTTCAGCAGCGCAGAGGCACTCACTCAGAGCTTCAGGAAAACCCCAACCTGCTCTGCTTCTTCCGCTGGTGCTAATGGTGGGGCTGGGGTCGATGCTGACACCGAGGGAGGGACGACAGCGCCTCCGGTGGACGACACCGGCGGGGCTGCTGCTGCTGCCGCATCTCCTGCTTCCACCGAGGAAACCGCCTCCTCGTCTCTGGGCTCCAATGACGACGACCTAACATTGGACGTGGAGGGAGTGCGGCGGGTGTACGACCGGCTCCAGGCCCACGAGCAGATCGAGGCGTCGCTGGTCAACGCGCTCGTCTACCTGTGCCCCAACCTGGAGCTGGACCTGGAGTACCTGGACATGTACCACACCAACCGTGACTACCTAAATATCTTTGTGCTGGTGATGGAGAACACCAACCTGCATAGCCCCGAGTACCTGGAGACGGCGCTGCCGCTCTTCTGCAAGGCGGTGTGCAAGCTGCCCGTGGAGGCCCGCGCCAGGCTCACCCGAGTGTGGTCGCGCTCGGGCGCCGCCCGCATCCGCCGGCTGATGGAGACCTTCCAGCAGCTCATCACCTTCACCATCATCAGCAACGAGTACGACGCGGAGACGCTGGTGAACGACGACGAGACGGTGGTGGCGGCCACCAAGTGTCTGAAGCTGGTGTTCTACGCCAGCGTCCTGGGCGGGGACCTCGACGTGGGCCACAACGAGGACGAGGACGACTCGGACTCGGACGACGACGAGATTACCCTGCAGGAGCTGCTGGGCGAGGAGCGGCTCTACCGGCGGGGCCCCCGGGTGGACCTGCTGGAGCGGGAGCTGGGCGTGCGGACGCTGGACGTGCGCCGGCCCGTGGTGCCCTTTGAAGACTTTGTCAACGAGTCGGTGAACGAGGTGGTGGAGATGGACAAGGACTTCACCTTCTACAAGGTGGACGCCGACAGCAAGTTCTCCTTCCAGAGCTGCCCGTTCATCCTCAACGCCGTCACCAAGAGCCAGGGCCTGTACTACGACAACAGGATCCGCATGTACAGCGAGCGCCGCATCACGGCCCTCTACAGCATGGCACAGGGACAGCAGCCCAACCCCTACCTGAAGCTCAAAGTGCGCCGGGAACACATCATCGACGACGCCCTCGTGAGGGTAGGGATTTCTGATGTCTCAGGCCAAATGGCCTCGTAACTTTTGCCTTTATAAAGCCGTGGTTATCAACCTCTGGAAATAAGGCTTCCCCCACTGTTCTGTCTTAATAGATTGCATGTTCATTTAATGCAGGCAAACCTTCTAATGTTGATCATACATTGACTGGGACATTGATGTTGTTTTTGAGACGTCAAATTGGGTCATGGTCCATAAAGGAGGGAAACCCGTCCCCTGTAAAATTTCCTCATTTCTTTTTCTGCAATCTATACCTTTCAGTTGGAGATGATTTCAATGGAGAACCCGTCGGACCTGAAGAAGCAGCTGTTTGTGGAGTTTGAGGGCGAGCAAGGAGTGGACGAAGGAGGCGTCTCCAAGGAGTTCTTTCAGTTGGTCTTAGAGGAAATCTTCAACCCTGACATCGGTATGACACGATCTCCCAGTTCTACATGTGTTACTCTTTTTACATTTTTTTCCATCTCTGAACTAGTCTTTTACAAAATAAGTCATTTTACCTTGTGGTGACAGTGTTTGGCTCCCAGCTAAAAGGTTTGGAGACCGAAACCCAATGTTTTCTGTTATTTCCCACGCAGGAATGTTCACATATGACCAGGAGACACGGTCGTTTTGGTTTAATTCGTCTTCCTTGGAGAACGAAGCCCAGTACAGCCTTATTGGTATTGTGCTGGGCCTCGCCATCTACAACAACTGCATCCTGGACGTCCATTTCCCCATGGTTGTCTACAGGAAGCTCATGGGGAAGAAGGGTACCTTCCCAGACCTGGCAGATTCCCACCCAGTTCAGTAACATTCCCAAAAGTTCATTAACAGTCTGAGTTCAGTTATGTATCAGTCAATGTCAGTCTTTGTTATAAGCAGCGATAACATAATGGGAGGTTGATATTGTTTTATCTTATTTAGAAATGTGACCCTTTGTGGTCTTATCCTTTGACGCACATTTAATTTTATTGTTTCTAAACATATATGTAAACTGCTGACCCTGGATATACTGCGATGTTATATCTATAGGCTGTATCAGTTAGAGCTTCCTAGTTAGTCGGTTGAAGGATTTATTGAATTAGCTTACTTCCTTGGGATTTGATTAGTTAGCCAAGTTATAGGCGTATTCCTGAGGCAACTTTGTCTAATTTATTGAAGTTATAGTTTAAAACGTCCCTTGAGTAACCATGAAAGTACACATCAGAGTATCAGTGTTGTTGGATGTGTCACTGGTGGCGTAAGTTACAACGTGTTACCTCCTATTAATAGCACTTATACTGTATGTGATATGGCTCCGATTGCAGGTCCTCTACCAGAGCCTGAAGCAACTACTGGATTATTCTGGAAATGTGGAGGAGGACATAGTGACCAGCTTCCAGATCTCCGGAACCGACTTGTTTGGAAACCCGATCACCCACGACCTGAAGGAGCAGGGCGAGGGTATCCCAGTCACCAACCACAACAAACAGGTACACGACAGTCTAGTACAGGTACATGTCCTAACAAGAGGGCAGGATAATCTAGGACACTGGTTAGGGTTTTCAAATTCACGCCAATAGGGTTATGGGTTTGATGCCAAATGACCACAGCCTACCGGTAGTGTATCCTTGAGCAAGATGATCCCAAACCCCTACCTGCTCCTCAATAATATGTATCTGAACAAAGACGGCAACTGCAAGTCCCTCCGGAGGATCATTTAGACTAAATAGTACAGAGTTCTTACCCAAGGACCTACGTTGAGACAAATAATAAGCGAGGCCTGTAATTTGTACTTCTTTCATTTGCAGGAGTTTGTGGATATGTACACTGATTACATCCTGAACAAGAGCGTGGAGAGACAATTCAAAGCCTTTAAGAAAGGTTTCCTCATGGTCACCAACGAATCTCCACTCAAGTATCTATTCAGACCGGAGGAGGTGGAGCTGCTCATCTGTGGAAGCAGGGTGCGAACTCTTAAATCACGTCCTGGTTGTTTATGTGTCTAGCTTTGACTTTTGATCATTGTAAAAATGTGCGTTGTAATTTATGTATTTTGTAACAGAATCTGGACTTCAAAGCACTTGAAGAAACAACAGACTACGACGGCGGTTATAGTAAAGACTGTCAAGTTGTAAAGTAAGTCATCTTTTTCATCGTATCTTCTCTATACCATGTGAAATATCTACATTCCATTGCTCGGTACCATTTAACAGACCTCCTTATAAAGCATAGCTTTATGCTATATAATGCAGTTTGGCTCTGCACCATCTAGGTCACAACTTAGTCACAACTATGTAACAATCGATTTAGATTTAGTATTGTTATCATACTGTAAATAACTACTTTTAAGATTATGTTAACTACAACATTAACCATTATTCAAAAATCTTTGAGCTGGTTAAAGTTGTGGTTTTCTGTGCTCACAGGGACTTCTGGGAGACAATTCACTCTTTTGGAGAGGACCAGAAGAGGCAGTTCCTCCAGTTCACCACCGGGTCGGACCGAGCGCCAGTTGGTGGCCTTGGCAAATTAAAAATGATAATCGCCAAGAACGGCTCTGACACAGATCGGTAAAGTACCCTGTAGATGTTTTTTTCTCTGTGGCACTTAACAAAAAGAGTTATTTACCACACTAGCAACAAATTTGCTATGTATACTTGTTATAATTTTCCATATTTAGCATGGGGTAGAGACGCTTCGTATGCAAAATTTCTCTGGCCTTACCTTCCCGCTCTTTCTTTTAGCCTGCCGACGTCGCACACCTGCTTCAATGCGCTGCTGCTTCCGGAATATTCCTCAAAGGAAAAACTCAAAGAAAGACTTCTCAAAGCTATCACTTACGCCAAAGGATTTGGAATGCTGTGAAAATGGATCGATAATGAAGTAGTATAACAAAAAGAAACTCTTTCTCTTTTTTTAAACTTTTTTTTCAGTAACTTTTCTGCTTTTGCGGTGCCTCTGAAGTTTCTCAGAGATGCTTGGTGATAATGCTCTTGGATATTTCTCCAACCTACGGTAATGACCATATATGGAACGGTGACGGAACTGCAGCCACGACCTATATGGTCGGGCTCTTAACGGCACTGACCACATAGGGCATGGCTACAGTTACACTGGTCGGGTGGACAGCTTTTAGGCCGTTGGCCTTGTACACATATGCCGCATTTCCACTGCAGGGTGCGGTACGGTTCGGTTCACAAAGGTGCGGTACAGATTGCGTTTCCACCGCCAAAAGTGGGCATGACCCGGACTGAGCTGTACTCGTTTTGCCCTTGTCTTCAGTACTCCTCCGTTGGGGTACTGAGACGCCTGAAAGGGTGCCGGAAAATTCGAGCTACATACCCCCTCCGTTGATTGGTTGACAGAAACGTCACTTCCGGGTGACGTGGGGATAAAAACAAACAAACAGTAGCCTCGAGATATTATTCTTGACGATGAACATGTCGCGTAAAACGCTTGCTTGGGCGAACAAGAAGGTGGAGACGTTCCTCTGCATTCTTGGGGAGGAAAACGTGCAGAGGGAGCTTGATGGAGCAGTAAGGGACGAGGCTTTCAACTTTTCCATTGTTTTTATTGAGCAGGCTGCACTGTGTCGCGGTACTATGATGTCACAATGTTTACGTAGCTGCCGCGGCGATTGACATCCGGCCTACTATAAAGGGTACTGTCAGCGGTGGAAACGCGATCTCGGAACTGAGCTGGGCTATACCGCCCCCTCCCTACCGGACTGAGGCGAACCGAACCGTACCGCACCCTGCAGTGGAAACGCGGCAATAGAAAATCCCTTAACAGAACTGGCATTAACGTTGAACCTGCTGAAGAACCCCACTTCTCCCCATGCTCCACTCCCGTTCACTCAAGTGTCTCATCGCTGTGGAATGTAATGCGTTTTGTTTAATTATTTTCAGTATTTAAGAGATGAAACTCCCATACACTTTTGTTGTGTTTACTATAGGTAGTAGCATGTATAGAACTTGATAGTGAAACTGTGAAAGTGCACTTATACACACAGTGTGCTCCAACTGTTTTTTTTTTTTATTGAATTGAAGTGGATTTTGTTTGGTTTGTTATTTAATAACTACACCAGCACTATTTGCCAAAACACAAAACTGGCGATCATGGTGCTGATTGTAATCAATGTTGATTATTGAGTTCTGATGACATTTTAATTGTCTATATTCCCCTTGTTCCATTCTCAATTTGAAAACGTTAGAATCTGAAGAAAGTAGTTGTGGATGAGGGCGAAAATCTAAAATGAAGCAATTTTTTAACGCTTTCAAACATAGTTTTTAATCTAATTCTTGAAGTGAATGTGCTGTGTTGACAGCATAACGCTAGTTCCCTCAGCCCCGGTCAGAGAGGGTCTGTTTGACTGTGAATCATTCTTATGACAGACTCTCTTGAACATGTCCCTGAAGCACAGCACTAGTGTACCAGCTAACGTGTATTCACCTGTGAGTCGCTTTGGAGTAAACCTACCGCTAAATGTTTTACTGGGAATTTACCAGTTTGGCAACATTATACTTCGATTTCCAAAAGGAAAAGCTTGGTTTTTGGGGGGTTTGTGTCCCTGATATTGATTTCCTGAAGGCAGTCAAGGAACTTATGGATGGAAGGTGCTGAAAGTCGGGTTGCTTTTGGTGGTTCAAAAAAACCTCATGCCTACGTTTGATAGGAATTTGGTTAGATTTTGTCTAAACAGTCTCTCAGGTGAAAAACGATTATGCAACGCGATTGTTACTCTTGTGTTCACAAAGTATTATTATAAATACGATACAAATAAAAATCGTATTGAACAGTGGTTTTTTATAGTCAATTGTTGCATGAAAGTTATAATATTGTAGATTGGTAAGGAAGATGAATTGAAACAACTAGAATCCTATTTTAGTTTTGAACAGGTTTTCCTCAAAGGGACAAACAAAACAAAGAATCACATTTATTATGTTTTCAATGTCATGAACAATCCTAAATTAGAATAGCTATTGGTTTCACATTCAATTGCTCAGTGGTATTTACAGTTCAGATTAAAATCAAACAGAGGATTTCAGTTTCCCTGTTTGTGCACACTGAGTACAGAGTACTACCCAACATATCTGGGAGTACATAATGTAACCACCACACTAAGGTTAGAATCGACAACCCCATCACCCTTTAGGTTCACCTCTGCTACCATATTGCTCAGCTTTCGTAGCACTATTCTTTCAAAGTCCTAGTTATCTCCTTGTAGGCCCAAACTGAGGGTCTGAAATACTGTATATTCTGTGTAATACTGAGGCTTGGAATAGGAAATTATTATGAATAGTAATAATGAACATTACAGTAATTTACCATTTCTCTATTGCTTCCATTTGGTCCAATGGACAGAATGGCTGAATAACATTTAAGAAATCTTGAATAAAAACAGTTAAACATGTCAGCCATGTCTTACACCAAAAGAGTGTATGCATTGCATATCACGTTCCCAGTTTTGACACTCATAATGGAGAACAACAAGTGATGATAATAAATAATAATAATATACAATGATGTGTAAACAGAACGGCTATAAAGTCTTTCTGTCATGTTCTTCCTGTAGGGTTCCATGGTGGGTGGCGCTGAAGCATCGGGCGTTTTATTGACCTTTCTGACTTCCACAAAGGTCGCTACTACTACTGGACCTTTTTGTCCTTGTCCGCCACCACTTCCAGGATGTCTTGCGGCTGGACGGATTTCACTTTGGACTCCATGTCGGTCACCCGCTGCTTCATCTTGGCCTGGGTGGACGTGAACTCGGCCATGATCTTGGCGAACTTGGTCTGCATGAGGACCAGGTTCCCCTCCAGCTTCTCCACCTTCTCCTCCAGGTCTTTGGGGTCCGCACCGGCGTTGGCAACGGCCTCGTCAATCAGGTTGTCCTTCATCAGGATGGCCTTGCCCTTCTCCTCCAGAGCCTTCTTGGCGTCCGGGTACTCGGTCAGGGCCTCCATCAAGTCGTCCTTGGACAGGGCGAAGAGATCCGAGTAGCCCACACTGCGGATGTTTGCGGTTCTCCTGTTCCCAGCCTTACTGCCCTTGATCCCCAAAATACTGATCTCCCCAAAGTACGCACCGTCGCTCAGTACCACAAACTGCGTGACCCCGTCGTCCGCCACCACGGCCAGCTTGCCCTCCTTTATGATGTACATCTCCCTGCCAATGTCGCCCTTCTTACAGATGTAGTCCCCGGGACTGAACACCTGTGGCTGCAGCTTCAGCACCAGCTCGATCAAGAGACCTGCCTCGCAGTCCTGGAAGATTCGCACCTTCTTCAGCGTGTCCAAGTGGACGTTGATGGCGATCTCGGCCTTGAGCTTGTCCGGGAGGTTCTTCAACACCTCCTTTTCGTCGCACGTCTTCTTCTCTGTCCAAAGGTAGTCGAACCACTTGATCACCCTGGCCTCCAGGTCCTTGGAGACCTTGCGGAACTGCATGTACTGCTTGATGGAGTCGATCTTGGCCTGGAAGTCGGCTCGCGACGCGTTCATGTTGGAAATCATGGAGCCGACGTTTCCCACGATACTAGCGAAGATCAGCACGCCCGTGAGGAAGTCGGCGATCACGAAGAGGTATTCCACGTCCTGGACCGGCGGCGGGGTCTCTCCGATGGTGGTGAGGGTCAGCGTGGACCAGTACAGGCAGTAGATGTACTTCCTGGCCAGGCGGCCGTATTCGGGGTGGCTGATGTTGGGGTACACCCAGGTGTCTGTGCCAAAGCCAATCGTCTTGGAGATGGCGTAAAAGCCGCACGCGTTCCAGTGGATGATGACCAGGATCTGAAGCACAAGGTTGCTGATGCGGAACATGTTAGGGAAGCTTGTCCGGGTCTCTGTGCGCTCAAAGAACTCCAAAAGTCGAGGCATTTTGCACAGGCGGTTCAGCCGTAACTCTGGATTGTTGAAGCCCAGCCGTAAAAACAAAAGGTCAGTCGGTATCATGGAGATCATGTCGTATTTGAACTGGGACGTCGTCTTGTATTTATCCCTCAGTTTCTTGGAGTCTTTCACGAGAAGCCCTTGTTCCAGGTAACCTGTTGAAGAAACATAGGGATTAACAAAGGGCCTAGTAAAAATGAACAGATTAAGTGTCTGCCAAAGCGACATTTTGAAACGCTAACCCTGATTCATTAGTTTATCAATGAATGAAAGGGATAAGTACTCCTGTTCAAGAACGTACCTGTTCTCGATCTCACGAACGAGTCAGTGTAGTAGATGATGTCGGACGTGTAGTCGAGGAATATCCAGAGCCTTGTGTAGGTGTCCTGGAGTTCATTGAAACAGGCTCTGGAATTTATAAAATAAGTAAAGGTAAAGGTTTGGATTGTGTTATCAAGCGGATGAGAGGTAGAGGGGGAGGGAGATTACCTTGTGATGAGCATCATGAGGTTGTAGAACACAGGAAGAGCGATGACAGTGAGCCAGCGGTAGTACTTGTCTGTTGCTGGATCCATGATCCAGATCTCTTTCCTGAGAACAAAAACAGTTATTAGGAGGTTTAAAACAAGATGGCATGTTGTCTAGTTGTTCTCGTTTCATGCCATTCAAAGTTGTCCTTGTTATTTTAAAGTATCCCCAACAGACGATGTATAGGTATTGTTTTCGGTTACAGAAACTAAGGAGAAGGTTTTGAACGCGCACTGGGACCCCTAGTGGTGACCGGTACTTACGGCGGCTCCTCTTTCTTTTTTTCATCCTTTTTAGCATCCTTTTTCTCATCTTTTTTCTCGTCTTTCTTCTCATCCTTCTTCTCATCCTTCTCGCCTTTCTTCTCGTCTTTCTTGTCATCTTTCTTCTCCTCTTCTTTCTTGTCTTCCTCTTTTTTCTCATCTTTCTTTATCTCATCTTTCTTGTCATCTTTCTTGCTATAGATTACAGATTTGATTTTAATGTGTGGCTTTTAGCAGTTGAAAGAACAGAAGGGGTTGGAGTTGGGAGTGTAGATGAAGTCTGGTCTAGATGCACGACACCAGTTGCTAACTTCAGCAGATGTTCTGTACTGTTTGTCTGTTACAGTTCTTTGGTCCTTCGGCTGGAAGAGACCTGCTGCTGGCCATTTTCTGCCAGCAGGTGGCAGTATGTTACAAACGTGTTCCAAAAGAAGAACAGGTTTTCCCTTTTCGCATTGCCACTACTAAAGACAAGTTGGAAATGTCATTTAATTAAATTAGCATATTTCTAAGAAATGTCTCATCTAATTTGTAATTATTGACAGAATCAGCATAATTAACATCCACTTTGTGATAGGGAGTTCCCAACAAGCACACAACCAAAGTATCTGCTTGTTCGGAAGTGTAGTTTCTGACACTAGGAGAAAAGGGTCACATTTAGGGTTTATCAGTAAGGGTTATTTATCTAACCGCTACTATAACTAAACAACCTAAAGACAGACTCTAGTCTAATTGCTAAGAACTATTTCAAAGGGTTTTGATATTAAACAATATATGTATTCTATGGGGAAGACAGGGAATTAATTGAAAACGTGCGAGTGCACACTTACTCATCTGTATTGTTGCAGTTATTCATATTGTAAGCAGCCAATGGCCACTTACTAAGAAAACACAAACCAACACATTTGATCATGAAGCTTCTCCTATGATCCAACGACTATAACCACTAACCATATGCTTATTAACGACACTGATCGCTCTGACGTGCTGAGGGTATTTAGGGCTGGCCTTAAGATGAACTGTTCACTGGTGAAACTCCAATACCCAGAAAAGTTGTGGTCAGAATACACGCTAAAATAATGCATGTATACTTTATTTTCCTTACTTTTCCTTCTTTGAATCTATTTGATTTTGTTAATTTGATGATCACTCCTTTAATTTGTGATTGTTTGTTTTGACATTAAACATCTTTCTGAACCATACAGACAACGCTATTACTAATATAGGTATAACTTTAAGTTAACATACATTACGATCAGGATAACATGACCACATTTAAATTTGCAATTGTTACGATTTTCCTGTTTTCATGTAACCTACTTTTCTTTGATGATAAACATGATATAAAAGTAGGCATTATACGAAGAGGTACTATGATCCGTTCCATTCGTCTACAGAGCCCTGGTTCTCTGGACGCGTGGAGGCCCTCACCTCCTTTTGCGCAGGCTGTCCTGGAGACCCAGGGCCTGGGCATTGCTCTCTCTACTGGGGACGTCCTGCAGCTCGGGTCCCCTGAATCGCTCCAGGAAGGAGTCTGGTCGCTCCTCCTCCACCTGCATCCTGTGGAACACCCATGACCGCAGCAGGAACAGGAAGTGAGACACCCTGGAGAGTCAGTGAGGGGTAGGGGGAGAGGGGAGAGGGGAGGGGGATCGTAAGAGGAGAGAGGAGGGAGAGGAGGAGAGAGGGAGGGAAGAGGACACGGTAATAGCTTCTAGTGGTTTCTGGGATTTGTCTACACGGTCACATTTTCTAGTGCTGGTCTCTAAGACAACAGGGTCTCAAAAAACGACAGGGTATGATAATTGTAGTCCAGCCTCCATCTCCAAGACAACAGAGGCATATTGTCCAGTTAAGCGATGGTTTCCATGACAACAAGATTACATGTTGTCTAGTCCGGAGACGGTTTGCACGACAACAGTGTCACATGACACTGGCGTTTCCATGGCGTCACAATCACACTTTGTCTACTCTAGCAAGGGTCTCCGTGACTACAAGGTCACATGAAGTACCTGGCCATGGCGCCGACACCGGTGAAGGAGTCTCGGTGGGTGTTGGGGCGTCGGCAGGCGGTCGGCCCGGACACCTCGGAGCCGTCCTCACAGAGAGAGGGAGCCCTGGGAGGGGGGGGGGGGGGGGGTTGAGACCATAGGAATGACATGACATGAGGCCACATGACATCAAAATGGTGTGTTAAGGCAAAAGCAGGAAATCTTTAATTTGATCACATGTATCACCTAATCAGCCCATTGTATCAGTCCCTCTACAGTCTACAGGGTCTCTAACATGCTGAAGATCACAGGGTCCAGCAGGCTTAGGACCACGGCCTGGGCCACTGAGGCAGCTGAAGCTCAGGGTGGAGGTGGATCAGGAGAGAGGAGAGCCCTGGGTCAGGTTGCGTTACAAGGGCAAGGGTGTCTGATGGTTGAAACGGGAACCATCACTGATGATGTCGAAAAACATGCTTGTTGGCCGCATAGTGATCTTTAAGCAGTCTGATACCAACCTCCTGGTGGCATTCTGTTAGCAGTCTGATACCATCCTCCTGGTAGCAATCTTTTAGCAGCCTGATACAAACCACCTGGTGACAATCGGTTGGCAGTCTGACACCAACCTCCTGGTAGCAATCTTTTAGCAGCCTGATACAAACCACCTGGTGACAATCGGTTGGCAGTCTGACACCAACCTTCTGGTAGCAATCGTTTGGCAGTCTGATACCAACCACCGGGTAGTAATCTGTTAGATTCTAACCAATTGCTACCCGATGGTATGTATCAGACTTCTAACGGTTAGAAGTCTGATACATACCACCGGGTAGCAACCGGCTGGTAGTCTGACACCAACCTTCTGCTAGCAATCTGTTAGCAATAGTTTATTAGCCTGTTTGCATCATTAGCTCTTAGCATCCCTTAACTAGTTACTGCAATAGATTTTGATTCAGGATTGATTGTTGGATCATTAGATATTCATCAACCATTGGATATTGATTGCTGGATCATTGGGTATTGGGGTCAAACTACAGCTGGTGACCTATTTGATTTCTGTCAAATTCAAACCACAATGTTTATCCAACCTGCTGTCGCCGTTTTCGACGACTGTGAGGTCATCGTCTGCCGCACGGTTGGACAGCCGTAGCCTCCTCGAATAGGTTTGGTCCGTACAGATCTTCGCCATGCTTCCCGCTCCAGCGCGGCTGGCCGGCTGTGGCAAAGAAACACAAGTCGGTCAAAGGGGACAGTTGGAAAATTGAGAAGCGCAAACAAACCCCTTGTATCAAATGTAGAACTGGGTTGCTGTTTTGGTACAAAGATTAGATGTAATATGTTCTGTGTGTGAGCTGTGTGACGCGTCTCTCTATAATGTTTAGCATTTTGTTTATTGGGACTTGACATAAAAAACACTTATCTAGATGGCATCATTTGTTTATAATGGCAATGGTCAATTAATTCTTATATTATCAAACATATCAAGGGCCATACTCTAGGACTTATGATCATACAACGTATAACTTAGAGTCTAAGTTATATGTTGGACGACGGCCCAAATGATAGCCTATTGCCTGTACTTAAATGACCTCTGACGAAGTTTAAGATGGGATTGAACATTGAGCCCCTTCAAGTAAGTGAATGTAGGTTTGTAGAACCTCAGTCTAAAACAGAGCAGAGGATTGGCTACGTGCACGACGTGAATACCAGTATCCCTGTACTGTCAAAGCGTGGGCCCTCAATATACGGGGTGATTATGTCCTTAAGCAAACAGGATCAGAGGCTGGACGGAGTGAAAGCTCAGGAGCTGGTAAAAATAACCATGAGGAGAGATGGCCAGTGAGGTCCTCTGTGGTCCGCGGGGTATGCACAGCTCTTTAAGTCCATTAGCCCCTCTTAAAGCCCAGGGACCATCAGAGTACTTTCAATACAACATTACTACATGTCTCCCAAAGACAAGGACCTATGGCTCAATGTATGGAGACGCGTGTTTTATAAAAGATGCACTAGAAATACCAAACGTGAAGGAAAGGAGGGACGAGTTGGGTGTGAATTTGTTTTTTTAAATTTAGAGTTTGATTCCTATCGGTAATATTCTGGGTTGGAGCCCCTTCATCTGCCGTCAGTAGGCATCTTTGATTGAGACGCACGCCCCTTTATCTAAACCTGCTCCTTAGTGATATGGATCTAAAATGTACTGAGTAACTTAAAAATAAATATAGGCGATAGTAGGTGATACAAACGCCTATTGAATAATACCATTGTATAGTAAATAGTGATAGAGACAAGCAGTATTAGATGTGTTCTTGTAATCTTTGAGGATTTCACATCAAATGAGGAAATCTTCAGAAATCAGAAGAACATGAAAAAAGGAAAACTATGCAAGAAAAAACAAGAAGCAAGGAAACATATTTTAGGTCAATTCGGACCATTGTACAAAGATCTGCTGGTCGTTTGGCTCTCAGGTTGCTTCGTCCCCATGGCGGAAACACGTGTAGATTAGTGCTAATACCCGGGAGTTAAATTAAATTGTGTACCAGGAGGTCCAGGGAAAAACGCCTTAGAGCTTTCTGAAAACCTTAAGTCATGCATTTAGGGTGAAGAGAATAAACTGCAATTTAAACCTCTTGTCTAGTGAAATTATTCATCACATAAGTATGTTATCATTCAAATGAAGTGAATCCAGGTGTTGCTGTGGGGTTTTTCTGTAAGTGGATGTCAAAATTGCTGAAGAGACCTTGATGTTTGTCAGTCAAACAAGTCTGTTGGTTCCCTTACCTTTCTCGATGTCTTCTGTAAACAAATAGGTTTATTGCCTTAAATTAACAGTTAATTATATGAATGTAGGTATACTCTTGGTATACATCCACATTACTGTTGTACAATACAAAATTTGCTATATTAAAAAAAATGTAAGTAGGTGTTTTAATATCCTGTTTCGATAACTATTCTCTAACTATTATTTTGTGCATTTATATCCAAATGGATTGAAGCGTTGATCAGTTGTATGACGTTCTACTAAAGTCTCAAGGGGAGTATAGGTGCCTTCTATCTTTAAAGGCTACGTTTGTGGGCTTGTTTAAGTTGTACCTGTGCCTGTTAATAATTTAGCTAAATGATGTCGTAGAGTAGACCTATGTTTGGCCTTGGGTGTAGCAGATTTCATCATTAGTAATTTAATTATTTTTGGTCTTTCATTTATTGTTGACATCAAAAGATGATTATGTTGAACTTTACTTTCAACAACTCCATATGATCACCATGTAGCTCTCATTCTATATCGTGATTGAAATGTTATTACATGTATTCTTCGGCTGATTTAAGTCGTCTATAGAGTGCTGATCCTGTGGGGACATTGCTCTAACACCGACAAATGAGCAGCAACAAGATCACCAGTTAGTCCTTAAATCTTATTTTTTCCATTAAATTAAATTCCTGTTAATGAATCCAACAGATCGTAGGGTACAACATAAAGATAAAACAAATTAAAAAAAGACAGAAACCCACCTGTAAGAAATATCCTTACACCGATCTAGACAATTTTTGGCAGGTAGTTCCTCCTAGCAGGCCGTTGTAGGACTCCATGTCAGAAACGTTTTTAATCCTCTTTTGGTATCTGAAAAATGAAATCGTTTTTCTTTTTATTGTTTCCAACTGTGAGCGCGTTTCTCTGGTTAGCTGACATTCAGCACTGGAGGTCCTGGACAGCTCTGCTCCGATAGGGAGGAGCCCAAGCAAACGCTTAGGATCTCCTTAGGCTGAGAGAGGGTCCTGAATTATAGCGTTATCCCGGTCTACCGTAATACAATTTCCGGTCTCTTACTTACGCTGCCGCCAGTGCCGCCAGTTAACTGGGACTAGGCAAGACAAGAAAAACACGAACACGACAAGAACAACAACAAAATGTGAAGGAGATTAAATTGGAGCCTTTGCGAAAAATGTGACAAAGGACTACGGATATTCATATTCGTCAGATATTCTTATCAGAAGTCCCGCCCTCTCTCTCTCGAATTTCGAGTCGACACTAAACCAATAAAAGTCCCGCCCTCTCTTTGACCGCTCACTCATTAATGTCATGTATGGGAATTGCATGAATCATTTTGCATGGTTCGTCCGTGAAGGAAAGCACCCGTATGTTTCATAGAATTTCACAATACCTCGTCATAGTCAATCAAAGTATTGAGAAGACAATACTCTATTAGTTCTGTGCTATCGACACGGAAATGATCTGAATATCCTACGTCCAGGACCTCCTTTTCTTATAGATTAATATTGTTAAAGTGGCAAAAATTCAACACCTTGTTTTAATACAATTCCTTATTGGTTCAAAGTCTTTCTAATATCTGGCTAGTTTTAAACAAAGTGAAAAAATACGAACAACATCTCAATTCAAATTTATGTGTAGCCTACATGAAACATTGAAAAACAGCTTTTCCCCAAAATAATCAAAGAAAATACCTAGATCCGCAATATCTTTATTTTTTCTGATGAACATTATCTCAAGAATAAGGCAAATTCATACACATAGTGTAGATAGAGTAGCACTTTTAGCTCTTTTCATCAGCACAGAGTCAACCAGGCCTATAATTTAGCCGCTGAGAACTTGATGAGCAAGCAGTTCGAGTGATTAGGGGAGAATGGGGAGAATCAGCGTTTGGCACTGCCCTTGATCTAAATGTCTCTCTCTCAGTTCGCCTCCCCCCACCCTCCCATCCACCACCAGCACCCCCTCCTCCTGGAGCTAAGGAGAATCCAGAGCCACGTTCTGCTATCGTTAATCCCATCTTAGACCTGAGCTCTGCTCACCTAATGAGCCACCTAATGCCCCCGCTGTGGTGGTGGTGACTTCAAGCAAGAACCAATGTGAGCAACCCTCTGTCCTCTTCTTCTCATTGTTGTTTACTCCTTACCGTTTAATTTTTCCTTTTTTTTCCAAGCAACCAGGGTTAGGGTTGGACATTGGGGATCGAACCCAGAACTTTTGGACAGAGAGTTGAAAACCTTAACAACTACTATGCAAGCAGTCTACCTATAGCATAGCATCCTTCAGCAAGATGACCCTACCTGCCTATTCATGACATCTAGGTGAAGTCACTATCATGCTTTGAATCAAAATGTCTGTTAAATGTCTGCTTAATTGTAAATAGAGACAGAAAGATTATACACTTCAGCTTGAACTAGACCAATTGTTTGAAGGGTCCTTAAACAATAGGCTGTTGGTTTGTAGTCTATTTCTCTGATTATAAGTTGATACAAGTTACAAGTTATGCCGAAAGTGTGTTGGGCTTTTTTGATCACGCATGGGGACAACAACCTGTAGCTTATGTTGTTGTGGACACAGAGCTGTTGTGTCCAGCAGAAAGCTGGACACAACAGCTCTGTGTCCACAAGCCACAAATAAAGACTTGGAGACAGAAATAGTGGCTCAGGATTTGGTTTAGACGTCTGTTATTAGATACTGGCAACTGAGAAGGTGCTTATGCTATGTGATAGTCTTGATCTGTTACAGTAGGGAACACAAAAATAACAACACACAAGCATCTATCTGTACATCTGATATTCAATTGAAGAAGCAACTAAGAAATAACAAAAGTTTGTTTCACTCTAAGCCATATATGCTGATGCAAAGGTTATTAAACAATAAATAGCCCTTACTCTTAAAAACTTTGACTTCAGTAGCTTTGCCATGCCATCAAATATCCATCAGGCTACTTGGATGTTTAGGGCCTCTGTCGTTGTTAGTGGCTGTCACTAATTGCATGTCAACATGACGCGTTGCCACGGTAACGCTAAATGTCCAGTCACAGCCTCTCTCTAACCACTTACTCTCTCTTCTCCAAGCTCCTCCAGTCCAGCAGGCCTGTGGCCAGGTGGTGGCTGCAGATCAGATCCAGTGAAAAGCCTCTTAAATACACTGGGGCAGAAGATGAACGCTCGGCCTAATCACTGCATTCTCTCTAAACCCTGGCCTTCCCAGAATATACAGAAGCACTAGCCTCCGTCTTGATATGTGTGGTTCTAACATTTTTTACACTACCTCAGTTTTCGTCCGATATGAGTGTATCCGGTCCTAATCAAATCTAAATTGTATGATTTGATTTGATGATGACTGGGTAATTGGGTTGCTTTGGCACTATCTGTGTTGCCATTAGTTTGAATGTTATGTCCCACCCACTTGGATTTGCTGTTTAGTGTGTAGACTAGTTTGTTGTAGAAGAAAAATGTTTTTTTTAGTGGTTTCCCTGTTCATTATTGAAAAGGTGTTGGTGGGTATGATTGAGATTGGAAGTATAGTTTACATAATCGAAGTGATTGTTGTCTTTAGATTATTTTACACTAAGGTGCAGACAGTAGGCCTATATCTTAAATTAGGCTATCATTTAAGTGTATGATGATAAACTTGGAACAAACGATTTTTTTTCTCGATGAAATTAACAACATTGCTAACAAGTAAGTTTACTTTTAAAAGACAAATTGGGGTAATAACGATGTTGTCGACTATAACGACAGATAGAGAGGCAAAGAGACGTGTTCTTGAGAAGGGAAGCCAATTCCATGATGAGTGGCCCTGGCAGCGCGCGCCCTCTTCTCCAGATGCGTTCCGCTCGTTCATCAGAACGACGGCAGGAACATTCTGGCCACAAGCCTCTCTTGACATTGGCGTACTCCAATCAGCGGCGTCCGTAACCCTAGAATCACATGGCGTTGCCGTGGTAACCCCGAGACACACACACACACGCACACACACACACGCACAGCACACACGCACGCACGCACGCACGCACGCACGCACGCACGCACGCACGCACGCACGCACGCACGCACGCTCTCTCTCTCTCTCTCTCTCTCTCTCTCTCTCTCTCTCTCTCTCTCTCTCTCTCTCTCTCTCTCTCTCTCTCTCTCTCTCTCTCTCTCTCTCTCTCTCTCTCTCTCTCTCTCTCTCTCTCTCGGTTGACAGAGAAAGAGACAGGGCAACTAAAATAAAAGATAGACACATTTGTAAATGTATGTGGAATATCAACACGAGACTATCTCTTTTGTTGTCCCGCTTGTAGATGGCCATATTACGTTTAAGCCATGTAAATATCCACACAAAATGCCAAATAAAATGCCCAATTCTGCCCTCTGCTGGAGGTCCAGCGAACTTGGCTCTAAAGAGGGTTTTAGATTGACTAACTACTAACAACTACTATGGTGTCTTTAGGCTACCTGCCTATGAATGACATATGTGAAGTCACTATGATGCTTTGCAAAATGTCTGCTTAATCGTAAATAGAAACAGAAAGATTGTACACTACAGCTTGAATGAGAAAGACAATTGTTTTAATGGTCCTACAACAATTGAATGCTGGTTTGTCTCATAGTCTGGTTATGAATTGAACAGGTACAAGTTGTGCTGAAAATGTGTTGATGTTT
Organism: Melanogrammus aeglefinus; assembly: GCA_900291075.1. NCBI lineage: Eukaryota > Metazoa > Chordata > Actinopteri > Gadiformes > Gadidae > Melanogrammus > Melanogrammus aeglefinus. The sequence goes on along the minus strand of OLKM01000288.1, from coordinate 263,435 downwards.
GTTGTCTTTTCTCTCTAAAAGGCTCTGCTGGTAAACCAACTAGAATGTTCTGTGAAGGCCCTCCATCTAACAGTTTCTAAAGCAGTGTGTTCTCTAGACAGGTTTCTGGACCACGTCACAGCAGATAGGTGCGCGCAACGCAACCAGGGGGCATGAAGTACAGACATTTTTTGTTGTGCAGTTACCTGATGCACAACAACATTTGTTTTGCAGTCCCCTACCAAATCTGGCCATTTACCATCCCCTCCCATTCAATTCAGATTATTTAAAGTTAATTTATTATTTAAAGTTAACTTATCGTTAAATCCTTTATTGATTTTAATCATCATAAAAGCTATCGCTAAATCTCTAAATTAACGATAAGTTAACTTTAATGTTTAAAAGCCACTTGCAGGTTCATTAATGAATAACTGAAACACGATGACAAAATTATAATCCAAGTTTAACACTCGGTTAACTAAAGCAAACCGTCACCTTTCTTAGAACTAGCCTTCAAGAGGGCCAATTCATTTCTGAGGTCAAATTATAATTTGTTGGTGATTGTTTGGTAATTAATTGCCGAATTAGTTATTATTGGGAGACATTGTTGTGTTTGCAACTGCCACTTGTAATTTGAATTCCACGACATGCGTTACAAGTGCGCCATTGCATCAGCATGTTTGCCTTGTTGTTGCCGGGGGCTATTTGAACAGGTAACACCTGAAGGCTCCGCCTCTTGCTTGAAACACAGCCACGCCCACAACCCTGGGCTTAGTTAACCAACAATAATTTCAGAATTTTTGCTTGAGATTCAGAAAATGTCGAGCACTCAGTTGTTAGGGACATTCAAACTCAAGGATACCTGTAGTTCTTTGGTTTTAACTCACTCTCAGCTTGGAGTCAAACACCATAACTATAAACTATCCTGCCGTATTTACATACTTAAAAAGACTCATGTGTAAGAATCAGCCCCTCCCAGTTAGTAGGAAAAAAAACTAAAAGCGATAACAGTGTTCTGTCCACTCTAACTAACTATGCTACTGTGGCGCAATCAAACAAGATGGCAGGGTGGCGCGATTGGGAGGGGTTTTGGGAGTGGCAATTTTATCATTGTTGTATTCTTTATTGACTACAGATATGTAGGGGTCAGGGTCATGTATAGGGTCAGGGTTAGAGCTAGTTGAAACAATTGCACATTGTCACTTAAATATGTAGAGATTCACTTTAAGGGCTAACAGGGCAGTAGTACATTTTCTGCTGTTCTTCCTGTTTCATGTACTGCACCTACTTTAAACTCAGCCTCTTTAATCCCAATTCTCTCTTTTTAACATTGGACAAGATCAACTGTGTCACTGTGCAGTTGTGGAACCAGCCCACGATTTCTTTTCGCTCTCTCTTTCTGGGTTTATCCCCTGAGGGATGGAAATGCAACCCAACTACATTGTCACAGCCAGACGATACAGCTACAGCCAGCATACCATTGCGAATATGACTAAGAGCTAACAGCTAGCACCTAGAGCTAGTATATTCCAAGAACCTAAAGTTAGCGTATTGCAGAACAGCAATAGCTAAAATGCTACCATCTATGACTAGCAGATATGACCATTTCATGCAGCTTGCAAATATAGCTAACAGCTATGGCCAGCAAGCTTTCTCATTGACATAGCCTCCTTCACTATGCACTGTATTTAGCACATAGTGCCAAATATAGGTTTATAAGATGAGGCTTTATTAAAAACTTGAATTCCTTTTTGGGGATTAAGAAAAGGTTACCTTATATGCATTTTTATTAGAAGTTGATAGCAATTCAGTTATTACAAACATTTGAGCTGTTAATGCAGAATGTTGGATTGGAGCATCCGTGCATGCACTATTCCCTGCCTATCACCAATTTCCATAAAGTTTGCACAGGACTCAACCAAAGCTCGCCTGTGTTGCATGGTGTTAGGGCTGATGTTGTCATTGGTTCAGCCGAAATATGAAATGAATCTCTGTAAAGAGGAGCCGTCTCTTGTTCAGCTGCTCTGCCTGTTGAGCTAGTTTGGTGAGTTTCTTAACCGCTGTTTTTTTCCTCATCTATAATCACAGTGTGACCCATTGTCATCATTTGATTTCACTCCGGTAGTTCCCCTGACAGGACAAGGCGGTGCTACAAGAGACTACTGACTTACCTTCTGAACATCACCAATAGAGAAGGAGCTCCTTCAATTGTTTAAGAGGACGTCAAGAGTTCTTATTCCAGGGTGGCTGTTCACAGAGGACTAACACATGGAAGACATTCCAATGGATCACATCACGTCACCATGTTTTTAGGACATCTTCTGTCTTTTCGGCTGTAGCTGTGTTTTCTGAACGCACAGCAGCATGGACACTATGTTTGCTCACTTGCTCTCTGGGCTGTGGGTGCTGTGTCTATCACCTCTGGCGTCCTCCAACACGCTCACCCGGCGTGCTATACGCTTTGAGCCGGCGATGCTGGACTTCAGCGAACAGTGAGTAGGTCGTCTGAGGGATGTAGCCCACAGCTCGAATAATATAGTGCTGTTTGCAAAGATCACAGAGAGTGAGGCTCTTATTCAGTTTGTGAAATTGTGCCCAGGGAGTTATAGACACTTTAAGAAATAAGTTAATTTGTAACTCTGTTTATAACAACATTTGATCTATTCTGATATTTGTCCTTTTTTGAGTCACGGATTTGCAGGCTCACACAAAAATATGCCACATATAGTGTCATTGTGCTGCTGTTCCCGTGGGCAGGGTATTGACTAGGTTTTGCACCACACACACAAACACACACACACACACACACACACACACACACACACACACACACACACACACACACACACACACACACACACACACACACACACACACACACACACACACACACACACACACACACACACACACACACACCATAGTACAGTATTTCTATTATTCATAGTTGTTATGCCCAGAAGGGTTTTAAATTACTAGACTGTTGCCAGAGAGCTAGAAAAACACTGTGATATTTATGCATGCAGTACAAGATACCACATTGTATGACCCCCATTTCAACCTACTGCAATACAATGGAATGAAAACGATCTGAAACATACCTTGAGACTTTAAGCGAACACTAAATGCAAATAAACACCGACTTAGCTGGGAGAGGCGTAACCGTAGCTCCAGGAGCTTCAGGGGCCAACACCCAGGCTGTGGGTCAGGTGATTCCTTTTCACCTCGTGCCTCACCTGGTTCAGCGCCAGCGGCAACCTGCTGCCGGGAGCTAAATATCACAGGGATCACGGGATCACATGACATCATCATGTATTAGGACTGAAAAGTCAGTGCTCCTCCTAGCTTCCAACATGGGCTAACCCAGTCACATTTAATCGTTGACTAACTCTGAATGAGTTGCTGACTGTTAAACTTTGAGTAAGTTAACTTTGAGCAGGTCCACTAGTCAACTCAGAGAGATAACTAGTAAGCCTGTAACTTACTGAGAGTCGGCTCTGAGTCAGTCATGACGCAGTCTCTCTCCCAGTTGAGTGTATTCGTTTGGATAAAGTCTTGCATATCTAGACATCAAAACATACACAGTGTGAAGAAGCAAGGACTTCCGATTTCTGCTAAATATAAAAACAATCACACCCTGACACACATCAGTTCGTCTTATTTTTACTCACCCTGACACATCGGTTCCTTTCTGAACAATGAGGAGTTATCAGTTGGTTCCACTGCACGCTATTGGCCGTGATTATATGCGTTCATCTCATTCTCCCACTCTCTATCTGCAGCCCTGTGGGGATGCTCAAGATGGAGAAGGTGCGCCTCCATAACCCCGGCTCAGAAGAGATCAGTCTGATGTCCATATCAGGCTCCACAGCACACTTCCATGCATCCTTCTTCAAGCACGCTGTGGGTATCTGCAACCACACAGCCTATAGTCCGGAACTACACTACCCAGGATGCCTGTGGGCAATCTCTTTCTGTTATCATTTTGTCATCGTGTTTCAGTCTGATATAAAATGTGTATCAGGTGTTCAGAAGTGAATAACTATATATCAGCAAGTTGGCACGGTTGCCAATCTGATCATCTTCCTCTAATCCTTTTTCGGTTATTTGATGGATAGTAATTGTGAGCCTAACTTATTTTATCCCTCATTCAATAGTTTTCTTGCATGTTGTTTGTAGTGAGAGCTTATAGTCTGATCACCATACTATAACTCCTAAGACCGGTCGTCTTTATCGCCTTATCAATCCTCTAACATGGTAAAGTCAAAGGCTGCCTTTGTTATATTTATGTTTGTCAAACTCTCTTTCGACCAGATACTGCCACCAGGAGGAATGACCTCGTTTGATGTGGTGTTCCTGGCCCGCGTGGTGGGAAACATAGAGAACACTTTATTCATCAACACATCACATCATGGTCTGTTTGCATACCAGGTAGGCAGAAAACGTCCTTTCTTTTCAAAGTCATTATGTGGCCTAAGAGACGATTATTGTATTAGTTTTGTTGTACTATTGTATTTTATGATTTATATTTATTCAATTAGCAAATGCTTCTGTCCATAAAGACTAATAATGAATTCAGATCCATGTCAATAAGGAGTAGGGGAAGGAAACTCAGAACTAGGCCTATAGTGATGAGGGTGAGACAGTACAGAAAAGGTCTTTAAGGAGCAGGAGGGTAAGAGGTCAGGGCAGGGGTCATCTTGCTCGACAGGTGGACTGTGGATATTGGGTTTTGAACCCAAAACTTTCCAACTGGGAGTCAAACAGCTTTTCCAATAGACTAACCTGTTCCATTTTAAAATCAATATTCTATTTATACAATTATTATAATAATCAGTGGTCAATCTGTATATTTGGTTCATTCGTTTCTGCTTTTCTTCTAATTTTGATTTCCCAGTGATTTCCCAGTTACCTCATGTTTTGTCTCATCTTTACTGGTACTGTGCGTGTGTGCGTGTGTGCGTGTGTGCGTGTGTGTGTGTGTGTGTGCGTGTTGTCGCTGTCTTGCGTTGTGTGCGTGTGTGCGTGTGTGCGTGTGTGCGTGTGTGTGTGTGTATGTCTCTGTCTCTGTCTCTGTCTCTGTCTCGGTCTCTGTCTCTCTGTGTCTGTGTCTCTCTTTGTCTGTGTCTCTGTCTGCGTCTCTCGTTGTCTTTGTCTGTGTCTCTATCTCTCTGTGTCTCCGTCTCTGTGTCTGTGTGTCTCTGGGTCTGTGTGTGTCTCTGGGTCTGTGTGTCTCTGGGTCTGTGTGTCTCTTGGGTCTGTGTGTGTCTCTGGGTCTGTGTGTCTCTGGGTCTATGTCTCTGTCTCTTTGTGTCTCTGTCTCTCTGTCTCTGTCTCTGTCTGTGTCTCTGTCTCTGTGTCTGTGTGTCTCTGGGTCTGTGTGTGTCTGTGTCTGTGTCTCTGTCTCTGTCTATGTGTGTCTGTGTCTGTGTCTCTCTGACTCTCTGTCTCTCTGTCTCTCTGTTTCTCTGTCTCTCTGTCTCTCTGTCTCTCTGTCTCCGTCTGTGTCTCTGTCTCTGTGTCTGTGTGTCTCTGGGTCTGTGTGTGTGTGTGTGTGTGTGTGTGTGTGTGTGTGTGTGTGTGTGTGTGTGTGTGTGTGTGTGTGTGTGTGTGTGTGTGTGTGTGTGTGTGTGTGTGTGTGTGTGTGTGTCTGTGTCTGTGTCTGTGTCTGTGTCTGTGTCTCTGTCTATGTGTGTCTGTGTCTGTGACTCTCTGTCTCTCTGTCTCTCTGTCTCTCTGTCTCTGTCTGTGTCTCTGTAGGTGTTTGGGGTGAGCGTTCCAAACCTCTACAGATTGAGGCCCTTCACCGTGCCCCAGGCCCCCGTAGACGAGCCTTCCTTCCCTCTGATGAACCTCCAACCGTCTCACAGTCAACCTCTTCAGGCAAGCCATCGCATGGAGCACGTATTACTAGATATGAACCTCAGAAATAGGATCATATTTCACGTAATTATGTGTGCCTATATCTATACGGATGTACCTTTATCTTTACCGAAGTACCTGTATGTTTACGGCCGGGTATACCTATAATGCCATCATCGCTGATCCAATTCTATTTTCAAATTCAATAAAATGCAGTATCATCAAAGGACAAAAACCATTTTGAGAAAATACAAAAATGATGAGAGAATAAGGAATATGATCCTGTTTGGTCAATGAGTACAAAACAAAAATGAAAACAGCCACATAACGTAATATTGTAGTTACTTTAAAATTAATATCTAATTAGTAACTCTAAATAATAACTATAAACATAAAATGAAATTCTGTGATCTTTTGGCATGGTCTTGATTGGCCAGTATGACAGTAAAGTGCTTCATGAGGTTTCCTGTTGCTCTCCACCAGGTTGTGGAGATGTGCTACAGTGAAGCAGACTTACATCTAGAGCTGCCCACAAGCCAACAACTACACACTGAGGACTTATGGGTATGCTTTCCGTCATTTGGGGTATTTTCCTGTAAGTAACTCAATTATAATATAGAATGGTTCTTTACAATATTAATTTTTTTGTATTATTCATTTTCATAGTTTGCCTTGTATTTGATGTCTTTGATTAGCAACAAAAGTTATTGATCAAATTCAAAATTTTACCTCCTACATATTCAATTCAGATTGACAATGATTTAAAGTTTCATGCTTTAACAAAATCCACAAAAAGGTAAAGGATTCAACTTAAGTAATGTCTAAAAGGAGCATTTGAACACAATTCTGTGATTCTCTTTGCAGGAGGTTCCCCCGTTTGAGACGAGAGCGAGCTTTGTTTCTCGGTATGCAGACGACCACATGTCTTTCCTGGGGGTGAAAGACCAGTCCGCCGTCCCCCCTTTGGAGCCCTCCTCCGACGGTGCAGACCCCCGATGCCTCTGGATGTTCATAACATTTAGATACTGGGTGTCCAACTTGTTTCTTAACGGGTATCGTGTTTGCTAATCGGTAGGGAGGCTCCAGGATTAAATGTATTGGTCTACTGATAATCAGAATCAAAAGATAAAGGCTATTTTTGCCATGACGGTGGATGTCAACGGTGAGTGTTTTGCCATTCAAAAACTGAATAGCACAAAAAACAGTTTGGTTGAGCCTAATTATTGGCCTTTTTGACGGTATTTGACGTAACAAATTTTGGACGATGTTGGACCATGTACATTGATGGTAGATATATTGATGTGTCAGCTTTGGTGAAACTTGATGAAACTTGGATGTGTGCTGGTCACTGCTACATATGTTGTGTACCTTCTGGTTCCAGCTCCTGCTATCTACTCCTCCAAAGAGGTGCTTGACTTTGGAACGCTGCGGGCACAAGGTATGGGGCTCACTGATGGTGGGGGGGATGACGAAGATGATGATGATGAGGATGATGTTAATAAGTAGGTGTTCTCCAGACCCCTAAACCATCTCCTTCTCTCCCCCACATTCCATCTCTCTCTCTCTCTCTCTCTCTCTCTCTCTCTCTCTCTCTCTCTCTCTCTCTCTCTCTCTCTCTCTCTCTCTCTCTCTCTCTCTCTCTCTCTCTCTCTCTCTCTCTCTCTCTCTCTCTCTCTCTCTCTCTCTCTCTTCTTTTTCTCTCCCTCTCTCCTCTCTCAATGCTCTATCCTCTCTTGTTTTCATATCATAGATCGCCCCAAAACGTTGAATCTCCTTTTAAATGCAGGAGCAGAAGATGTTGGGATCACAGTAGGTTCTCTTGTCCCTGTATCTATTTCTTAAACAATCTGGAGATCTGTCTTCGCTCTAAATCAAGTTCTTTATCTTTAATTTCAACAATATATGTCTTATTTCTGAATGTAGTTCTTTCCCTAATGTTTTTTTTAAATTAATTTACAGAGTGTACGAACGTCACCCTCAAACGCAGCGATCTCAGTGGAATTTAAGGGGGTTACTCTGAAGGAACGAGGATACACCAAAGTTGCGAGTATAACCTTTGATCGTGAGTACTTAAATTGTCGGTTCTGGTCGGGATGGTTTTTGTCATGATGTTAACATTAACCAAGTAACATCAAAAACATTCAAAAGGGAAAGTTGGTTTGTTTCAAGCTGCAAGGGTCCCGCGCGGGCCAGATAACGCTGCGTTCCCTCCTACACAGCCTCAAAGGCCGCAGGGCCAGAGCAGTCGTCTGGCAAGATCACGGTGAAGGTGACAGAGAGGAGTTATCCCACACTAGAGATCCCTTACCAAGCCGACGTGCTAAAAGGGTATGCTACTCTATACTGTATATTACTTTCAATGTTTTGAGTTTTATACAGAACAAAACTCATCCTCGAACCGATAATCCTGTCATGGTTAGGATGGCGCATGGGTTATGTGTTAGGCTGAACACAAAGCTAACACAAAGTCCACAAAGCTATCTGTATAGGTCACCTTTAGCAACCCTACATGCTGCTTGATTACATGTCTGCTTAATTACCCAATAACAGTCATAGTAACTAAACTTCAATCCAGTTCTGTTCAGGCCTAGCATTTTATCCAAGCCAGGCATGTCAAGTTTTTTTCCTTGATTTCTGATGTCTATTTATTCTTTTTTTTTGCCATGCCTTCTGTTGCAGATATCTGAGTTTTGAGGATGCCACCACTCTGTTCCACATCAGGAACAGTCCACTGGACCCCGTGGTCAGACCCATCTTCCTCACAAACACCTTTGGCTACCCGGTCCAGATCCTAAACGCTTCCCTTAAGCTGGACGCCACAACCATGTTCACTGTGAGACCTAGAAAACTGTCTAACCCCTACCTGCTCTTTAACCACAGTCGAACCCCTGCCTGTTCATTAGCCACCTGTCTACCCCTACCTGCTCACCAACCACCTGTCTAACCCCTCCCTAATCCTTAAACCCCTCTCTAACCCCTATCTGCTCATAAACCACCTGTCTAACCCTACCTGCTCCTTAACACTTGTCTAACCCCTCCCTAATCCTTAACCAACTGTCTAACCCCTCCCTAATCCTTAACCACCTGTCTAATCCCTCCCTAATCCTTATCCACCTTTCTAACCCAGCCACGTGTGTCTAATCCCTACCTGCTACTCAGTGGCTTATCTCTGTACTGTCTTACCTCTACTTTCTCCATGACCTGTCTCTCTATCCTCTACCTGCCCCTTAATGACCTGTCTCTGTATTCATTGTCTGACCCCTACCTACTCCTTAATGACCTGTCTCTGTATTCATTGTCTAACCCCTACCTGCCCCTTAATAACCCGTCCCTGTATCCGCTGACCAACCCCCGCCGGTCCCTCTCTAGGTTCAGAATCTGAGTTCGGTGGTCCTCCCACCTCAGGGGTCCCAGTACGTCTTCTCGCTGGTCTTCCAGCCCGTCCGTCCGTCTGTCCTCATCAACAGCAATGTCCTCCTGCACACCAACCTCTCTCGCTTCCACCTCCCCATCCTGGCCTACACAGGCCTGTTGGAGGTAGGTCTACTGCAGCTACAGCATTCTTCTACTGCTCTCTGCTCACGTTTACACACAGGGTTTCTCTATATTTGTTGTCGTCATGATTGTTATTTTATTTTCCCATTGCAATTGATCGTTGAAACTGTTATCTTTATTACTGTCCTGTACTTTCTGCCTTGACAGCTAAATTCCTGCCCCGGATCAAAAACTATTTTATCTTTTATTTATATTTTCTTATTGTTTTATAAAAATAGTAATTTAAAATATTACTTAATATTTTTGTAAATAACAGAACATAAAAATCAAGACATTCATAGAAAAGACCTATAAAGGTTTTGCTTATGTTATGTGTTGAAATCATCATCTTCCTTTTGTATAACATTGGTTTTATGTGTGTGTGTGTGTGTGTGTGTGTGTGTGTGTGTGTGTGTGTGTGTGTGTGTGTGTGTGTGTGTGTGTGCCTGCGCGTATGCGTGTGCTTGTCTGTGCGTATGCATGTGTGTTCAGACCCTGGTTCTTCCTCCCAGTCTTCAGGATAGCTTCCTGGACTTTGGGGTTCAGAGTTCAACGAAAACCAGCAGCATTACTCTGGTTGTCATCAACGGTAACCCCATAGAGGTACGGTGTTTGTGTACCCCCAACACACACACACACGCACACACACACACACACACACACACACACACACACACACACACACACACACACACACACACACACACACACACACACACACACACACACACACACACACACACACACACACACACACACACACACACACACACGCACGTTGAATCAAACGCAGGGTCCTTGTTGATTACGTTGACCGGTTCATTGGAGGTGTTTTGACCATCTCACTCTCCCAGCTGGAGATCAAGTCCTGGCTGGTGACAGGGGACAGCTTCTCCATGGAGCTGCTGAAGACGGGCAGGAGGGAACCAGTCGGTGGTGCGGGGGTGTGCTGAGGAGCTGCAGCAGGCCCCCGCCTCGCAGAAGAGAATGGTAGGAGCGCTCCATGTACAGCCAGGGCCCCTGGGGGATAGGCTCGGGTCACAGGGCTTTATTTATTGAAGATGTTAAAAATAATGCAAACTAAGTGATGAGCAATAAAATGCACAAAATAAAAAAACAAATGGGATCCTCAGGATGCTAAGCAACAAATACAGTTACTTAAATAATACATTTCATGATGAAGTTGAAAATCTTTTAGACTTCTTCACAGACAGTGTCTTTAATGTTTAGCTCGGAGGTGAAAATAAATCAAAGCTTTTGGAGAAAACAATAACAACATATTGGAACAGATGAACAAAAACCATCAAACAAGAAATAGAAAAAAATGAAATTCATTGCTTCAGCTCATAACAATTCAATATTTAGTTTCAGAAGATTATTTTTAGTTTTGATATTGTGGTCATTTCTTTCTGTAGAGAGAGAGAGAGAGAGAAGAATTCATAGCCGTTACCATGAATTATTATTATTTATTTTGGCTGTATACTGTATATTGGTGTTATTTAAAATGATAAGCTATAATATGCAAACATATGGTCCTTGAATAATATCATGTTCAACTTAGAGGTGACGAAATTCCTTCAGCCAAATATTGAGGCCTGATGGGTTACATCTTGTGGTCATAAATGTCATAAATAGCTCTCCTACGTGTTTACACGATCTTAGATCTGAGTAACATGACCATTCCTTATTTATGAATGAACTCTGTCCATAAATCACCTGTTGTTATGAGCTTCAGGCTAAATCAGTCACCTGCTACATGTGTCCATGTGTAGGTGATACTAGCTTCAGGCTACTACGCAGCGTTCAGAGTCAGCCTAATAGATAGCAGCCTCAAGGGAACGTATGAAAGAGCTGTCCACATCACCACAGACTACGAGGTAAGAGGTCCCCAAAGGGACAACGTCCTACATGCCTTTATCATTTCAAGGATGCAGGTAATAACTGTGTTATTATAATTATAATTATAATAATTCAAATATTTATGACATTCAGATATTGACCATACCTGTGAAAGCCCTTATCGTCGTGGGAACGCTATCCAGTTGTCCCGAAAGCCTAACCCTGCCCCTCTCCTTTCCCGTGAGTAGCCTCTGATATAGCAGGGAAATCACCCACTTTTACACGGTTTTATTGTCCTGATACATGTTATACTTAAAGTTTGATAGTCAAAGATTTCAGAGGGTTTAAAATGACCTTTAGTGTATGTTCATCTTCTATTGATGTAAATGATGACATTATATCAATCCTTTAGTCCTGAAGTTGAAAATAGTTGGATATAGTTTAGTGACCAAAGTGAAACACATTCCATTTAATAAATGTGTTTGTTCATGTGTGTCTTGTGTGTATGTGTCTGCCTGCTGTCTGTCTGTCTGCCTGTCTGTCTGTCATGTCTGTCTGTCTGTCTGTCTGTCTGTCTGTCTGTCTGTCTGTCTGTCTGCCTGTCTGTCTGTCTGCCTGTCTGTCCATCTGCCTGGCTGCCTGTCTGTCTGAGCAGGGTAAGGTGGTGCACCAGGGCCTGGTCATCCAGAGCTCCTTCAGACAGCCGTCCGAGCTGCGGCAGGTGGTCTCTCTGACCCAGGACCCGCGCTTCACCCACAGGAGGCTCCGCAAGGCCCGCACCCTGGAGCCCCGACGCCGCACCAAGGTCATACCTGCAGCCGCACCGCGGGACTCTGTCCATTAATCCCCAGGAACGCAGAGAGCACACATTGCTCAATGTGGGCAGCAGCTCCAGGACCCAGATCATTTCGGAGACATGCACACTGATGCACAAAGACCAAATGTATTATACCCGCCTGACAGAATGAAGCAGTTTCTGTTGGTTGATTCATAAACAAAGATGGTTAGAATGTATGTGTGTGTGTGTATGTGTGTGTGGGGGGATGTGTGTGTGTGTGTGTGTGTGTGTGTGCGTGCTTGCGTGAGTACGTGTGGGGTTTCCTGCAGTATAATATGGAGTTAGAATCATGCTAAAACCCCACACACACAAAACGTGTTTTACTCACGCACAATGATCCACACTGTTGTTTTGGCATGATTCTAACTCCATAGTATAACCAGTATAACCCCCCCCCCCCCCTCGCATAAATCAGTCAGACACCATTACAACCTTCAAGTCACAACTCGAAACTCACCTGTTCAAACTCGCACACAACGTCTAACTGATCACTGTTTGATTGTTTGTTTGTTTTGTTTTTGTTGTTTTTCCACAATGTCCTGTTTTTAACGATTTATGAGGATTTTATGCTCTGTAAGGTGACCTTGGGTGTCATGAAAGGCGCCTCTAAATTAAATGTGTTATTATTATTATTATTATTATTATTATTATTATTATTATTATTATTATTATTATTATTATTATTATTATTATTATTATTATTATTATTATTATTATTATTATTATTATTATAACCATACCTCTCCCCTCCCCCCCAACTCTCTGACAGGTGGCCAATATATATTTTGATGCCGGGCTGCAGTGTGGGGATGACTGCTACGTTGGCCTGCCCTTTGTTCTTAAAGGTGAGTGTTGTTAAAATGGGCAAGGTGGTTTGACTCAGACACACAGTACATTACAGTAAGCCCACACACATTCTCCAATGATCAATTGATTTTCATTTTCTTTCTTTCTTTAGCTGGTCACAGCTAGGCTAGTCACAGGTCACTGAGGTGGCTGGTAGCGGTTAGTAGCCATAAGATTGTATCATTGCATTACATTAAGATGAATGTCTGTCTCCTCCATTCTCCCTCCCTCTTTCCATTCTCCCCCTCTCTGTCCCCTCTCTCCCCTACTCCTCTTTTCTCTCCCCTCTCTTCTCTCTCTCCTTTCTTGACCTCTCTTCTCCTCCCTCCTCTCTCCTTTCTCTCTCTCCATTCCTGACCTCTCCCCACAACTCCCTCGACTCCTCCCTCCCTTCTCAACCTCCCTTCTTGACCTCTCTACCCCCTCCACTCCTCCCTCCCCTCTCCTCCCCACCTCCTTTATTGACCTCCCTCCCCCTCCCTCTTCCAGGGGAGTCCACGCCCGGTGGTCTGGTGTTGCAGGAGGACATCTGGGACGAGGACGTTGACCTCCTCCAGAAGCTCCTGGGACGATGGAACGACCTTGTGGATCGCTCGGGACACGAGTAAGACTCAGACCAGCGCTGCCAGATCAAAACGGCACCTGTCACCTTTAAAAGAGATAAAAACATTTAATAAAAGCAAGATAAAGATATATATACAATATGTCTGCATACATGATAAAAAATAACAGTAGAGGCGTGTGTGTTTGGGTGTTTTCTGTATTGCTTCATTTGTTTTCGTTAGATTCTACAGCTAACCGACTGGTTTCGCCGCTCATGACCCGTCCAACAAGGTGATCTGTCCCTTTTCTCGTGTTGCAGGATCAAGGCAGTGTTTGAGGTGAACTCCGAGCTGCAGGAGAACTTCAGGTCAGAGGTAGTGGCCAGGCTGACCTGGCCGTCGCTGCTGAACTCCACTCACCGAATCGTGTTTCCTCTGACCAACGCCAACAGCTCCTCGGTGAGGTCAAAACCCCTGGCTGGTTATCCTGCCATCTAATTCTTCAGTCAGGAAGGATATGTCACAAAACCAAACACGAGACCGATCCTTATGAGGTCTTTACTGGTTATATTAAACAGGAAGGTAATGGTAGTATTTTTTTGTCACAGTGTAAATACTGCCACCTAGTGTTGGACAGTCTAACTTGTACATTCCACATATTATCACACCTCACCTCATGCTATTACAATTTTCACATTCCATGGTCCAAATATTGCACATTTCTGCAAAACTGTACAGCTTTTACATTTAAAGAAAGATACACTTTGCGTATTCTTTATAACATATTATGTTTTTATGGTAAATATTAATATCTTATGCTTGATTCTTACTATGTTTATTGTTATTAAACAGACATGTTCCTAGTATGTGTCAAACTTGCTTGGAAATATAGTAAATTCTGATTCTGATTCTGATACTTCTGTGAGCTGGGTTCTCCTGTTTAATTATAGTTCTGTGAGCTGGGTTCTCCTTATAACCATGGTTCCGTGAGCTGGGTTCTCCTTATAACTATAGTTATGTGTGCTGGGTTCTCCTGTATGAATATGGTTCTGTAAGCTGGGTTCTCTTGTTCTGTCCAGGATGAGGAGGTGGTTCTTGAGAACCCTGCTGATGTTCCGGTCTTCGTTCAGCTTCTCCCCCTGGCTCTGTTCCCCAGTCCGTCCGTGTTTTCTGGAAAGCTAGCCGACAGGTCTGAATTCCCAAAACGCAAAATCTGTTGTTTGATTCCATTTACTTTAAGTAACTCAATATTTACCCCACTGTCTCCTACTTCCAGGGTGCCGTGGGCAAATTTATCCAACATCAACATTGACACTAAAACGCTGGAATTCAACGTGCACCAACATCCAGTGAGTCTCGATGATATAAACAATAAAAGATCAATAATGCTAAGAAAATGGCCATTTATTTGAATGGGATTGAAAACAAAGAAGCAGTTTGATGTTAACCTGTGTGTGTGTGTGTGTGTGTGTGTGTGTGTGTGTGTGTGTGTGTGTGTGTGTGTGTGTGTGTGTGTTGTGTGTGTGTGTGTGTGTTGTGTGTGTGTGTGTGTGTGTGTGCGTGCGTGCGTGCGTGCGTGCGTGCGTGCGTGCGTGCGTGCGTGCGTGCGTGCGTGTGCTCTGTGTGTGTGAATAAAGTCAGCATCAGAGAGCGGTGGTCCCGGGTTCCAGGGACCCTCCACGTCCTTGGTCCACAACATGCTGCTCCAGCCGGGGGAAAGCAAGTCCTTCAACGTGAGGTTCACCCCCAGCAGCAACCACAGCGTCTCATCCCTGCTCATAGTCAGGTACGCCCTCTTCCCCGGAGACCTCACTCACACCAAAGAAACTGGGTTCGATCCCCACATGGAATACCTTGTACGCTACCAGAAAAACCAGAACAGTGGGATGCACAAGGGCATCTCTTGAATGCATACAGGAACTCATCATGCAAATTTGAGGCAAGACCGTCTTGTCCAGTTAATATCCTTGTGCAGTTGCTATTTGCATTTTTGAATTTCTCTATATTTCCTTCTTCACTGCACCGACACGTCAATGAATAAGTTCCTTGCATATTTAGAGTTGCCTGGCCATAAACCTTCATCTGATTCTGAGGAAATTGGGTTGAACCTGGAACTAGCTGGGTGTGCCTCACAAAGTGGCCGTGGAGTTTATGTGTTGTGTATCTGTTCAGGAACAACCTCACTGTAATGGACGTATTGCTGCTGGAGGGACAGGGAGTTCGGGAACACCTGAGGGTGGGTAAGAAGACCCAAGGACGAGATGGTTACCTCAGGTTCAAGGTGACGGAAGCCCTGCTCAGACACTGCACCGACCGTGAGTTCACTCGTTCATTTATCCCAGATCGGAAGTTCACTTGTTTACATGTGTGAGCATTAGCTGATGCTAGATCAGAACTCTCTCCGTTTTTTGAATATTGGACAAAAATACAAAATCCTATTTTCTCAATAGGCTTACATAATATTTTTAGTTTGATACAGTTACATTAGTTGTACAAAATATAGAACCTTGTTGTTGAAAAAAAAAACCTTGTTGTTGACCACTGTCCATCCTAACCAGTCAGTCATTCAGCTGCTCGTATGCCTAAGTTCTGGCTGTGTTTCATTCCAGAGACCAACCCGAAGGAGCCCACGCATTCTCTGCGAAGATCCTTCAAGGTGGAGAACGCAGGTGTGCTGCCGGTTCACGTTACGTCAGCGCAGATCAACCGACACGCGTGTGGAGGACACGGCTTCACTGTGCTGGACTGTCAGGGTTTCATCATCCAACCCAACTCCTCCAGAGAGCTCGTCATACTGTAAGTGGATGTTTGTTTAGAGCAGTTCCTGTTTAATTCTGGTTTTAGTTTTGTTTTTGCTCAGTGCTTTGTTGAATGCCTTCCTCCAGGTTTACTCCAGACTTCTCTGCGTCTCGGGTGATCCGGGAGCTGAGGCTGGTGACTCGTGGGGGTTCAGAATTCGTGTTTGTCCTGAATGCCTCGCTGCCCCACCACATGCTGGGGGCCTGTGCCAAGACGCTACCACGACCGGCCTGGGAGTGGGACTTCTGCTTCCGGGTGTCCCTCGTCATGAGGTGGGTGCCCCTTGGTCTCATCACTGCTTCAGTCTCCTTGACTAGAACACAATTCTCTTGCTGTGCTGGACCAGCTGGTTCACTCAGTGAACACCTGCGTGGATGTGTGGATGTGAACAGGTGAATGTGTATAGGTATGGGTGTTTGAGTGGGCGAATGTATCTGTAAATGAGTGTATGTGGATGTCTGTATGAGTGTGTGAGAAGGTTAGTGTGTGTGCTAGAGTGGGTGAATGTGTGTGTGAGTCAGTTAATGTTTATGTGGCTGGGTTACTCTGTATATAAATGGTTGAATATGAGCGAATGTAAGTTGATAATTATCAAGGTGAGTTTAGGTGGCTACTGACGCTAGATAGACTGTATTTCACCAGCAGTCTATACACTCACATGCCACACTCACATGAGGTGATCTCCTCAAGCCTTCTTGTGATGAATGTATTTGAACGGTCCCTTCCCCAATCCTCCAGTTTCACGTTTCTGCTGGTGGGACTCATGGCCTACCTGGAGGCCTGTGTCCGTTGGGAGAGGTTCACAACTCATCTCTCCATGGAGGCTGGCAGAGAAGCTAACGGCCTAGCGCAGTGAGTCTGTCCCGACCAGGGGCCTTTCCGTACTAGTTTAATAGGCCTGGTCCAGCATGGCCCGTAATAACGTGGGAGGAAAGGAAACCAGTGGTCTCAAGTCCAAATTGAGTTGATTTTTGCGCGAATAACTTGATAACAGCTGTTTGGTCTGTCGTTTGTTCTGCACCACCACCAGCTCGTGACCTCTGTTTTGACCTTTACATTTATTAATAAATAATGAACAATAATAAATACACGATACGTGTTCCCAACTACGATCCAACCTCCTCCTCCCCCCAGTTCCAACGACCCCCGTGCCCCCCCGCTGACCTCCAGAGGGTTCTACGGCCCTGGGGGCGGGGCCTCTCATGTGGGTGGTCGCCACGGCAACGGACGCACCTTACTTGATGTGGGCGGTCCAGACAGGAAGTCCAGGGCTGGCGGTTTATGTGCCATCGCACATTGGGCGACTTTCTCCCAGCCGGCCAATGGGAGTGCCTCAGGCTCATCTCAGCCGGCCAATCGGAAGGCTCAGAGCGGCAGGCAGCCACCAATAGCGGGGATGGGTAAGGTTGAGGGTCAGCCTGGAGCACTGATTCCAGAGAAAAGAGAACTGTGGCCAGCGGAGGAGGAGGAAGAGAAAGAGGAGGAGGATGATGAGGAGGAGCAGGACACCAGTCTGGCGGAGGTCTTGGATCAGGACGAGGAGTTCAGCTCTCCCCCAGAACAACAGCCAGGTACCTGGGTTTACTACTTATACCCAGCAGGTGGGACTACCAGATACCTCTCTTATATACCTTACAGATATCTTACATGTGGTTTTATATTTGCACTGATGGTTGTTGAACATTGAAATGAGGGTTTGTTGCTTCTCCCGCCATGTGTCTGGGGTATCTTGTTGTTGGCTGTGTATTTCAATCTGGTATGATACTATCAGGCTGGAGATTTATTTTAATGGGTTTGTGTTTTGTAGTCTGATCCGATCATACCGTACCGGTTTCCAAAGGATGTGTAATTTTTCTGCAGAACTGGAGCTCATTGTGAAAGTGCAAGCTAAGACCAAAGAACAGAAGAAGAAGAGGAAGAAAAAGAGGAAGAAACGGAAGGAGGAGAAGAAAGAGCAGGAGGAGGAAGAGGAGGTGGAGGGGGAGGAGCAGGAGCAGGAAGACGATGCGGCGGACAGGGAAAAGAAGATCAGGACTCATGGAGAAGGACTAAAAGACCTACAGGACGATGATGCCTCCTCCACCACCACTGACACCTCCGCCACCGACCTGGAGGCCTTCATCGGAGAGGTACCATTATACCATCAGGGAAACATCAAACATCATGTCCAAGTAGCAAACTCTGGTATCGATGTCTGATGGTCACCAATTTTGCAAACTCCTGACTAGACCGACTAATACGCATGCTCCAGCTTGGTGTCCAGCTAATTTGTATCTTACATCCATGAGTAGTGTGAGATCTGTCAGTTCATTTATTTGCATGTTTGCTTTGATTCAGGAACCGGCGAGGAAGAAAGAAAGGACTGTGAGCATTGAAACCGGAGAAGAGGAAACATCGGATATCCTTGTCGCATCCAAAACTCAGAAACCGGGAACTCCCAAACCAGACAGCCAATCAGGAACACGAACCAACACAAGAGACAGCCAATCAGGAACAGAAATCAGCAGGAGTGACAGCCAATTAGGAACAGGATCCACCACCATTAGAGAAACCCAATCAGATACTGGATCCGTCAGGAGAGACAGCCAATCAGATACAGAAACCACAAGGACGGACAGCCAATCAGGAACAGGAACCCCAAGGACAGACAGCCAATCAGGATCAGGATGCCCCAGGAGAGACAGCCAACCAACCACAGCTTTCAGGTGTCTTCATGTCGTTTCAAGACACGAATGTCGATTAAGTTCCTTTCTCTATGTAATCTAAGTGAAATATATTCAAACTGATATTGCATCTTACTGATATGAATTCTCTATTCTCTATTCCAGTCCTCCAGAGCTGCCCTATGTGCCCTATGTGGAGACTAAAGACCTGACCTTCCCAGCTAGCTCTCCTCAGACTCCCTCCAGTGCCCCGAAGAACAAAACCTCGCCCCAAAACAGCTGTAGGCCTTCTTCAGTCTTGTCTGAGCCATTGCTGTGCAGCTTCATGTCTAAAGCACACTTCGTAAAATGTCCCCAGGATTCTACCATGAGTTGTCAGAAGTTCTACTGCAAGTCA
Organism: Melanogrammus aeglefinus; assembly: GCA_900291075.1. Lineage (NCBI taxonomy): Eukaryota > Metazoa > Chordata > Actinopteri > Gadiformes > Gadidae > Melanogrammus > Melanogrammus aeglefinus. The sequence goes on along the minus strand of OLKM01000288.1, from coordinate 244,136 downwards.
CTTTCAACTATTTCCACAGTCTCCGAGGAACAGGAGGACCACCACGCCCCTCAAATCTCACCACAGCCAGACAGCCCTGTGCTAGACCTGGACTGCTGTCGAAACCATCTCCCAGAGCTGGACCACTGTGTTGCCTCCGAGGACGGGGAGAACCTGGACCCTCCTGAATGGGATCTTCCCCAGTCTTCAGACAGCCGTGAGTCTATTCCTGCCTTAAATCTGTCTTTATCACCACCCTGTCATTTTCACCATGTCATCCCCACTCTGTCATCCCCATGATGTCATCGCCACTAAATCATTAGCACTCTATCGCGGCCACCCTCTCATCACCAGCATGTCATTGTCAATCTGTCATTACCGTCTTGTCATGATCATGATGTCATCACCATTCGGCCATGACCATGATGTCATCACCACCCTGTCATTGTCACACTGTCATTACCTTGCCTCTCTGTCATACCCATCCTGGCATTGCCATGATGCCGTCATCATCATCCCCATGTCATAATCACCCCTTACCAATCTAAGCTCACTCCGGTCTATATATGATCACAGTCATTGTTATTTATTTACAATGTTTGAAATCGTCGTATTCATCATTGAATAGACAGGATTCATCAGGGTCTTCCTCTGTGTTCTGCACCACAACAGAGGTAGCCACTCTTCTGCAGATCTCTTTGCAGACCAGGAACACAGAACACTTCCTAAGGAGGGCCATGATGGGGCTTTGCTCCCCTCCGCCTGGTCTTCCCGCCCCTCTGCCCATTGACGGTTACAGAAACCTTCTGGACACCACAAGGTTGGTAGGCCTGATGGTCCTTTGGCTCAGACCAACTATTGTCACCTGCTTTTGACCATCAAATAGCTGCTGAAGGAATGCAGTCATTCAACAAAGAAGTAACATTCTGCCTTTATGTGTTTGCTCGACAGATATAATTCTTCTCAGGAAAATAACATTGTTGCTCGGCGATTATTTGAAGATATTTTAATGAACAGTGTATAATGTTGGCCTCTCCCTTAAGGGTGTGAGCTTGGGCTTGATTATCCAATTTGTGTAACACATATGTGTAGCCGCAGAGACTGGACAATCTGAGACCTTGAGCTTTATTCCAGTGATGAAACCAGGAGGGTTTTTTCGGGGACCGGGTGGATCCCAGACCAGATCCAGGAACAGGACCACAGCTCTGCTGCACTGCCTGCCAGCTACGACCGGAGTCCAGGTGAGGAGAGGACCCCACGGTGCTGGTAAACACGCTCACCTGTGGACTTAGGATGAAGTCGAACTCTCCCTGCAGATGGTTGTGTTGTTTTTTTACAGGGCAGGATAGTGTAGTGGCAAGAACGACTCCAAGCCGTTTAAGTCATCTTTTCAACAAGATGCCCTGACCACTTTCTGCTTCTTGTTGATGTGTATCTGATTGCTGAATTCAAATTACTTTATTACTCTACTTTATTCTTAACCAATCAGGAGGGGCCGGTTTAGCTCAGGAGGTCGAGCAGTTGTCTTGTAACCGAAAGGTTGCTAGTTCGATCCACAGCTCCTCCTAGCTCCCAGCTGTTGATGTGGCCCTGAGCGAGATACCTAACCCTAACTGCCTTGCATAGTTGACTCTGCCGTCGGAGTGTCAATGTGTGTATTAACTGATGTAAGTCGCTTTGGATAAAAGCGTCTGCTAAATGTATCAGTCTTAACTCCTTATTATTTTAAGGAGTACTATATTAGTATGTGTCAAAGGTATGATATGTAACATTTCAACATTCAAATATCTAAAAATGACTAGACCTATGTTCTATATCTTTTTTTAAATCTTTTAAAAAAAATTCAAATCAGAGATTTCTTACATTTTACACACTCACAACGTCAACAAACTTAAATCTTTTGTCATTGTTTGGATTAAGTGACCCCTAGCACCCGAAGTTACATGTAATATATTATTCCCCTTGTTGGGTTCACTCATATCTTAACCTCTCCTTAGGTGCTCCTGGGAAGTGGCGACCAGAGAATCCATCCCACAGAATCCTGACACACACCACCTCAGTGGACAGTTACGGGTCTGAAAGGTACCCCAACAACCTCACATTAAGGTCACTGTATTGTACACAATGAGGTGATGAAGAACATGTTTAATAATATCCAGCTAGGTAAATAAGTAGAATGCACATGTAAATATAAAAAAAGATGTGTATATAGAAAACATATGTAAAGTATATATGTAATATAAAATAAAAATATAACTATAAGTCGTCTCATAGAAATGTGCACCACATAGTGTATCATCATACTCATTCCAACTAACTTCCCACAGACACACAGTTTGCCAAAGGGGGTCTTGATCAACCCTTCTCTCTCCACCCAGGTTGTGGACTCCTCTGGTCAAACCAGCCTCTCCTATCGTTAGTCCTGACAACTCCTTCTCAGCATTCGGACCCAGCAATTCCTTCAACCTGAGCACAGGTACTCCTTTCTCTAGAAGCAAAAGTATGAAACATGGTATATTATTATTATAGCAGAATATTGGTCTGAAATCGTATGTGATATTTAAACAATTGTCTCATGACATATAATATTAATAATAATAATAACATTAATTTATATATATATAAACTTTTGGTGGATACTTGTAAAATGTAAAGTACTGGTAATTTGGAAATGGTCCTGACTTGAATAAATATATCTTTCTTTGTATTTCAGTTTTTAAAGGAATAAATGTTGCCAAAAAGCCAGTTCCGCAAGAAAGCTGGGCTGAACCGACGCCGGCGGTGTCGTCGGCGGCGTCTATCTGGGACACGGCCCCCAGCGACCCTCTCACAACCTGGTCCACTAGCTGCGGCTCGCCCACCATCCCGACAACGGTAAGGTCCAGCTAGATCCTCACAGAGTAAGGTCCTTACACAGTTAAGTCCTCACACAGTTAGGTCCTCACACAGTTAGGTCCCTACACAGTTAGGTCCTCACACTGTTAGGTCCTTACACAGTTAGGTCCTTCCACAGTTAGGTCCTCACACAGTTAGGTCCTTACACAGTTAGGTCCTAACACAGTTAAGTCCTTACACTGTTAGGTCCTCACACAGTTAGGTCCTCACACAGTTAAGTCCTCACACAGTTAGGTCCTCACACAGTTAGGTCCTTAAACATTTAGGTCCTTACACAGTAAAGTCCTCACACAGTTAGGTCCTCACACAGTTAAGTCCTCACACAGCAAGGGTCCCACAGTTAGGTTCTCAGTTAGGTCCCAGGCCCTCACACCATTATGGAACATTATATCACATTGCTTACTTTATGACCAAAGTGACACTTATCAGAAGTGTGTTATAAGGATATATTAGTTGTGATGCATTTTGTTTGTTAAAAGTGAGATGCAAATGAATTACCTGTTTGCTTAAAGACAGTATTAGGTAAAAGAGCCCCTGCTCCCTAATTACAGAACATAACTGAGGAGCAGGTATACGGGTTAGACACCGGCAGATCAAAGAGAGCGAATCAAACACCCTAGCCACAAAACTAACTGGCCTTAAATTGAGCCAATGCGAAAGGCGAATACAAGAACAATACAAGATCATCTTCAAAACACTCATATTGTGTGCTTTCCTCCTGTAGTCCATCTTCACCACCTCGGGGAACACCTGGTCCACCACCGGCCCGTTCAGCAGCCCCGTCTGGTCCATCAGCCAAGACCCCACCCTGCACAACTGTTTCACCACGCCGTCTGATGCCACGCCCACCACCCCAGAGGCTCCGCCCTCTCCTGGGGAGCTGAGCCCGACGTATAACCCCTGGAGCCTGTGGCGGCCCATGTTGAGGAGGTGTGGCTCCGAGCCCTGGCCCAGCCCCCCAAATGATCCCATTTGAGGACTTGAGGCGGAAAGAAAAAAAAAACTTTTGCTGTAAAACAAATTTTAAATAAGACATTCCCACCTAAAACCGATCCCCATACGGTGAGGTCCTTACTACCGTAAGGTCCCCACACAGTGAGGTCCCAGCTACAGTAAGGTCCCCACACAGTGAGGTCCCAGTTATAGTAAGGTCCCCACACAGTGAGGTCCCAGCTACAGTAAGGTCCCCACACAGTGAGGTCCTTACTACAGTAAGGTCCCCACACAGTGAGGTCCCAGCTACAGTAAGGACCCCACACAGTGAGGTCCCAGCTACAGTAAGGTCCCCACACAGTGAGGTCCCAGTTACAGTAAGGTCCCCACACAGTGAGGTCCCAGTTACAGTAAGGTCCCCACACAGTGAGGTCCTTACTACAGTAAGGTCCCCACACCAGTGAGGTCCCAGCTACAGTAAGGTCCCCCACCACAGTGAGGTCCTTACTACAGTAAGGGTCCCCACACAGTGAGGTCCCAGCTACAGTAAGGGCCCCACACAGTGAGGTCCCAGCTACAGTAAGGTCCCCACACAGTGAGGTCCCAAGCTACAGTAAGGTCCCCACACAGTGAGGTCCTTACTACAGTAAGGTCCCCACACAGTGAGGTCCCAGCTACAGTAAGGTCCCCACACAGTGAGGTCCCAGCTACAGTAAGGTCCCCACACAGTGAGGTCCCAGCTACAGTAAGGTCCCCACACAGTGAGGTCCTTACTACAGTAAGGTCCCCACACAGTGAGGTCCCAGCTACAGTAAGGTCCCCACACAGTGAGGTCCCAGCTACAGTAAGGTCCCCACACAGTGAGGTCCCAGCTACAGTAAGGTCCCCACACAGTGAGGTCCCAGCTACAGTAAGGTCCCCACACAGTGAGGTCCATTACTACCGTAAAGGTCCCCACACAGTGAGGTCCCAGCTACAGTAAGGTTCCCCACACAGTGAGGTCCCAGCTACAGTAAGGTCCCCACACAGTGAGGTCCCAGCTACAGTAAGGTCCCCACACAGTGAGGTCCCAACTACAGTAAGGTCCCCACACAGTGAGGTCCCAGCTACAGTAAGGGCCCCACCTAGTGAGGTCCCGGTTACAGTAAGGTCCCCACACAGTGAGGTCCCAACTACAGTAAGGTCCCCACACAGTGAGGTCCCAGTTACAGTAAGGTCCCCACACAGTGAGGTCCCAGCTACAGTAAGGTCCCCACACAGTGAGGTCCTAACTACAGCAAGGTCCCGACTCCCCACAGTGAGGTCCAAACTACAGCAAGTTTCCCCCAGTTAAATCCCCACGACTTGAAGTTCAAATCAGGTCCCCACACATTAAGAGGCTCACAAAGTGAAGTTCCCTCAAAGTGAGGTCACCCACTCTTTGTATTAAAGATATGAAAGTCATTTTTAACGGCCAGCTTCATCTCAAATTGAAACATGGGGATGTTTTTAGTCTGCTAGACCCGTCTCATTCTCGTTTATTACGTTTTCGTAATAGATGACTTTCAATTAAACTGTTGTCCTTCAGTGATCTACAGTGAAGTCCAACCACCATAAAGTGCTCTGATTTCCCGATACAGAAATGAACAAATGAAATTTTTATAGATTTTAATAAAATGTACAAGGTTTCAATGATTCATCTTTATCAGGGTTTCAGCAGCAGTTGTATTTATAAACGGAAATATTTTGTCTCTTCACCCACAAACTTTGACTCTTTAAAAAGCGATCAACGCAAATGAACAAACATTACAACACGGCAATTTGTCGCAGATATTTCAATAAAACACTTGAACACTTGAAACACACATAATACACTTCCTAACCCCACCAGTCTGCTTTTGTGTGGTGCCGAGGGTCACAGTTTAACATCATTAAGGGGAACCAGTTCTATAATTAAGGCGCCAAGTGGGAACAAGATGGACATGGCTCATTGGGGTCAGGGCTGCCGGAGCGACTTGGCGAGCAGCCTACTAAACTTCTCCAGATCACACTCGGTCATGACGACCACGCGGTGGGGCTTCTTCAGCATGTCCGTGGGGTCCAGCGCCATCATCCCCCGACACACGCGGCCCTGCAGCTCCACGTGGACGCCGCACTTGGAGCTCTTGGTCACCACGGTGCCGTCGATGCAGGCGGCCATGGCGTAGGAGTCATAGGATACGAAACCCGGGCCGAAGTGCACGTCCCGCTTGGTCTTCATGGCCGCCGGAGAGTACGCCCAGCACTTGGAGGTCAGCAGCTTCATGAAGCGAGCGGCCGCAGAGTCCTGGTTCAGCATCTCCTGGAAGAACTCCTGGACATGTTGGAGACATGGGATCAGCCCCCAGAGGATAGGATAAGTTAGTGAGGATAGGAGAAGACCGATCAGCGAGCTCTCATCTGGGAGAACGGGGCGTTCCACTTTCTTTCGTTTAATGTTTTTTTTGACAAATCGTTGCTCGAAGCAGGGAATGGTCTACTAACTGCTAATACAAAGTAGTAAAGTGTCTAGAAAGGTTACAAATCCACACTGTGTAGACTGGCCACTGTAGAAATACTTAAAACCCCCTCTTCATTCACTCACGCCAATGAGTAACGATACAAGGGACTGCTTTGGCTTAGTAGAACTGCTGGATCCGAGATTAGGACGAGAGTTATGTGCTGTGGATCACATCCTTTATAATGTACACAAACTGCAGGATAGTCTAAAGGGTGTTTGACTCCAGCTGAGAGGTCGTGGGTTCAGCCTCAGGTCTGTTTTATGGGGGGAGGGTTGTATACAGGAGGGGCTACTGACCCAGGTGAGTTTGTTTCTGCAGCAGTATTCCATGGTGGCAATGTGTGTTGGGCAGTGGAACTCATCCAGAACGATGTAGGCCGACTCCGGGTCGGTCACAAAGTTGAACTCTCCACATAATGTCACGTTACCCTTCCCTGTCAAAGAAACACATTCTATGTTTTTTCTTTTGCAATTTTTTTGAATGGTTTCAAACTCACTTGTCCATCACTTTGGATAAATGTGTCCAGAGTTTTCCTCTGCTGCTAAATTATAAGATTTGAATTGTGAATCGTACATAGCTGAATGTGATTTCATGTTCGACCTCACCCTCCATGTTCCCCCCCATGATGAAGAGGTCTTTGAGTCGGTCTGGGAAGCCCGGGTCAAGCCTCACCGCCATGGCCAGGTTTGTGAGAGGGCCGAGGGCAACTAGGGACACCTGCGGCACAAAAAAAAAAAACGGTATCGGATCATGATTCCAGGACAAGACAGTGACAGAGCACAAGTTAAATGGCACAACCGGGGTGGTCTCTCCCACCTGGTTCGGGTTTTCCGACACGAGTCTGATCATGGCGTTGACAGCGTGCTCCTTCTGGATCTTCTCCCTCCAGTCCGGGTCTCGGTCTACCAGGATGTCCCCAAGGCCGTCGCTGCCGAAGTGATCCTTAGGTAGCTCTGTTGCCCCGACAAGAGGGCCGCCCAAACCCTGGAACACCGGGATCTGGGGAAATATGTCAACCATGTTCCTTCTATGTATAACAGGGGCGTGTAGTTGATAGCCACACATAAAATCAGTCTGTTCCATTGTACAGAACAAAGACATAAAAAGCAATCAGGAAATTTTAAACAGAGCTCCAATCTTATGTTTGCAATTTTACATTTGTAGATAATATTATAAATCAATCATTTCCTTTTTCCCAGGTGTATTTTTCGCATAATATTTACACACAGCTGATAGATTTTCTTTTGACCTACGGTACCTCCTCACGTTTACAGACTGCCAGTACCCTCAACACATTCTGGCACACATTTTCCAGGGACGTGTTCCCAAAACAGCATGTAACGCCAAGGATCTTGACGTCGGGGGCGGACAGGGCCATCATGATGGCCTGGGCATCGTCGATTCCACAGTCCGTGTCGATAATCATCAATTTCTTCGCCATGTTTCCCTCTAGAAACCAAAGCAGCTATTCTGTGAGAAGTAAGAAAAAAACTACTTGAAAGTCTAGTCCCTTTTGCTTGTAAAGGGGCACAGTGTGTCTTCTCAGCAATGAATGTTTAGTTAAGTTAACCATTAAATGTGTCCTACCAGATAACTGTACAAAGTCTGGTGCAGCCGGGAGCGTACCTATGTTCCCCGGGTCCTATGTTCCCCAGATTCTATGTTACCCATGTGACCGGGGAACATAGGACCTGTGAGCAAATCTTTTTTTCGTAGGATTGTAGGGGCAAGTACCGCCTTTTCGCCTCTGATTCGCCTGTGATTGGTTAGAATGGCTCTCGTCTGATTGGTTATGGTTAGGGTTAGGTTTAGGGCTAACGCTATAACCTTATTGTACCAAAACACAGACAACTAAAAACAAGAGCCACAACTTATTATTTTCTTCATGAAACTGTTTGTTGCATATGGCGTGGAACACGTTTATAAATAAATAACAACATTATATTAAGATGTTTACTCAAATGATCGCTTCATGAATGAATCATATGAATTTAAAATCTGAGGAGAATCTCATGGCGCAGACTTTGGTACCTATGTGTGTGTTTAATATTGCTCATTAAATGCACATTTTATTGATAGGCATTTTGTTTAAATGGTATGATCTGTAACGTCGTGTTACAGTTCAGTAACCTTTTTAGAGGTCACGATCTGTAATCATGTTAACATGTTAACCATTCTCAACCAGCCCGCTAGTTTCCACTAGGGAGGTTATTTGGATAAGATATCGTGAAACGTACAACAGAATCTCTAAACAAGTGTCGTACCTCCAACTCAGTAAAGATTGGCCCTGGCCCCTGAGATTAAAGCGCTGACTAATCTTTCATTGGGTGGTAGGGTCAAAAACGCCATAAACCCGGGGATATCCTTCCGAAAATAAAAACTCGTATCTGCATTTCATCAACGCGATACAATGATGAGGAGATAAGATTAAAATATACTACAATGATTTCTTTATTATTTTCTACTTGTTTGGCAATTAGGTCTGAAAGTAGGTGTTATTAGTTTTGACAGAATAACCCGTCTACAGAGTGGTACAGTCCGTCCACATTATCTCGCTGAATGCGGAAGTCAGAACGGGTAAGGATGTGGTGTTTTATTTGTTTATAAATGGTCAGCACTATCTTTTTATTGGATGCATGGCTAGATTGCATATATTTTGTACCCATGATTATTGCCTAGTCAAAAATATACATTTAAAATACGTATAAAACGTTTCCAGAGCTGCTATAGTGGTGCGCATTTGGTTCCCACTAACAACAGCTGATGTGATGGTCAGACAGAGCCATCACAGTGTGTTAAGATAAACGCTCAATTAGTGTTTTTTTTATGATGGCCAGACATTTGCTGTCTATTGTAATGTAATTCCTCGCTGTGTGAAACACAAAACATGAGAAATGTGTACATGCTTGTGGGATGGAGTCAGGTTGGTTTTGCACAGGTGCAGGCGTTTCTGAACACCCTATGCTCTCTATGATATACCGTCATATAACGATATGGTAATACACAATACTGACAAACACATTTTAAAAGGGCCATTGAACCCCAACACTGTATTATTTTTTTTTATATAAGCCGTTCTGGCTTAAATGACCGTTTAAAGAAAAATATATATTTTTTAGAGAAAACAGGATAAAAATCCATGTTTCCGTGGAGATGTCTATTTTATTACACTGATTGACGTGTGATGCGCCATTTAATTTTGACAGCTGGTCAAGTTCCCTGCCTGGAGCCAAAAAGGCACAAGATTTTGATATTGGAAGCAACAAGTCTTTGACTTTCATCAGTGAACGGACCTATATGCCCATTAATGTGTTAATGTATGCGTATTATTTCTAATATAATATAGAATATTATATAGTATAATATATGTTTGATTATTCTTTCTAATATTGTGAAATTGTGAGCATTTCCTTGGGTAGAACAACTTCAGCTGCCTTTGATCACATAGGTGAACCCCAGCAAATCCGATTGCTCGAAAACGCCAAATCAGTCAGTCAACGAAAGACCACCATGTGTCACTCAAAACACCTCCTCCCAGCGCAAGGAAACAACCCCCAACAACTCTCATGTTTAAATGAGAGCTTGCCCCAGGGTGTCCGGTGACCACTGAAGCTGTGATCTCCCTATATCCAGATAACCTCATTCTTTTTCTCAATTGACTTATATGTTGAGGCTAACTAATTAATGGCACAGTCAAAGGTTTAACATCGTATGAATGCATATAACACAGTGTCAATATAGTCTTTATTTGTAAAGTTAATGCCGACATTCCAAGGCTTTTTCACATGCCACTCATTTACACCTTCTGCCGCCCCTGAGATGAACCCCAGTTACTTATACTGAATGTACTGACCGATCTCATAGTGTTTGAATTCCAGCTGAAACAGTGGGCTCACCGCAACATAACCATATTCCTCACAAACTGAGTGCATGACTGGCTAGACCATATTTGTAGTCAAATGTTGACGTCCAGTACGTCAATTTCATCCTCTCTGTCATTAAGAAACTATCCCTCTGGTCCTCAGATGAAATAATCCTCCCCATTGGACTCCACCACCGCTGTCCGGCTCCAACGCTTGGCTCACCGCCCTCTCTTGCCCCGTCCAAGCAGCCCGCGGTTCGATGCCGAATCCGTCAGAAGGCCAAGAAGCAAACTGTTGTGCCCTGGCTGGCCGGCCGCCGCCACAGAAGCCCAGCGAGCAAGACGATGGCCGTGGCGCCGTGTTTAGCTCTCTCTCGTCTCAGGAAACGCCCAAACCACGTCGGGCGTCCAGCGCCGAACTCCACATCCAGTGGACCTGTCCGGTCACGCACTCCCAGGAGACGTTCTACACGGTGTGCTCCGACTACGCCCTCCTAAACCAGGCCACAGCCATATACTGCCCCCAACCGGACAGCCTCAGCAGCAGAGACGCAGTGCCCAAGCTGCATGAAGAGGGGGCTCTTATTGTGAAGCCGTTGCTGGAGCTCAGTCAGATAGAGGTGACCAGCGTGGCGTCGGACGGGGACTACGACATGGAGGAGATGTCCGCCCACAACAAGCCTATCCTCGCCTGGGAGATCGACACAACAGACTTCGAGGCCGTTCTGACAAGAAAGAGTAAAACAAGTGAGTCATTTTTAACACTTTGGGTTGGGTAAGTTCATACAGCAGGCCAGTGGCATGTCTAGACTAGTCTATAAGGGGTGGCCCAGGAGAGGCGCAGAACAACACCCAGCCTTTGCAGAACTGTGCAGAGAATGTATACTAAAATGTAAATTTGAGTAAAACGATTTAAATGCTGGAGGAAGGAAGGTCACTTATCTGTTGTTAAGCCAGATGTTTACGACGATGATGAAACCCTTCTGTCCTGCCTCACCACACAACAGCCTCTCCTTGGTGTGTCCACAGGCAACCCCAAGAAGGCGGGCTCCAAGAAGACGAAGAGTCGGAACCTCCAGGACCCTCCCCTTCACCCAGCCCAGGAGGAGCTCCGGCAGAGGAAGGTGCTGGACCTCCGGAGATGGTAGACTCACCCTCCCTTTCTCGGACAGCAAGTTCACTATTATGAATGAACCATTATGGCGGTGTGCATAATGAATTCATCCATCCCTTTGTTAGACAGCACAAGGTCACGGATATGAAGTCATCCATCTATTTACTATTATTTGTCTGACATCTTCATCATCACATTTGCTCATAAAAGTGGAAAATAATCGAGTTTTTCCTTTTCATAACTAAATGTCGTTTTCATTTGTTATTGTTACTTTATCTTCAGGTATTGTATTATTGTTTATTTTATTAATATATTTAAAGGTATTGTAATATTGGCTAGGTTATTATTATATATTCAGATGACATATTATTTGTTATGTTATTAATACTGTATATCTAAAGGTATTGTAATATTGGTTGGGTTATGATGTATTATTTGTTGTGTTATTATTATATCTTCAGGTACTGTATCAGCCGGCCGCAGTACAAGACGTCGTGTGGGATCTCCTCGCTGATCTCCTGTTGGAACTTCCTGTACAGCACGCTGGGGGCGGGAAGGTATGCCCCTCACTTCTTGTCTCTTGTTGATGTTGAAACACAGCCTGGCTTCGATCCTACATCACAGAGATGGATCAGAGAAGGCACCTGTTGGCAGGTATGCCCCTCACTTCCTGTCCCTTGTTGATGTTGAAACGCGTTCCTACATCACATAGATGGATCAGAGAAGGCACCTGTTGGCAGGTATTCCTCTCACTTTCTGTCCCTTGTTGATGTTGAAACAGACTGGCTGCGTTCCTACATCAGAGAGATGGATCAGAGAATGCACCTGTATATTTTGTGTAGAAGTGGTATTGTGGTAACTTGAGATAAAGTACAGTACCAGTGGAGTTTGATGTTTTGGAATGTGGTTTAAATTGGATGGCAGTTAATATAGGTCATTTACTGTGTGTGTGTGTGTGTGTGTGTGTGTGTGTGTGTGTGTGTGTGTGTGTGTGTGTGTGTGTGTGTGTGTGTGTGTGTGTGTGTGTGTGTGTGTGTGTGTGTGTGTGTGTGTGTGTGTACGCGTACATCCAGCCTTCCTCCCCTCTCCCAGGAGGATGCCCTCCACATCCTGGGCTTCCAGCCACCGTTCGAAGACATCAAGTTCGGACCGTTTACCGGGAACGCCACGCTCATGAGGTGAGGCCATGAGGACCAAATAGGCTGGGGTCATTAAAGTCACCCTCATTAGGTGAGGGTCAGCTCAGGGTCGATCCTTAGCTTTCACCAGGGAGATCCATGGAGGCGACAATGACATCGTTCATGTTTCTCTCATCACTTCCAGATGGTTCCGGCAAATCAATGAAAACTTCAGAGTTCGGGGTTGCTCCTATATTCTGTACAAACCCCATGGAAAGCACAAGACTGCAGGGGAAACTGGTGAGACTCATTCATGCCCTTTGTATCCACTTTGTATTGTGTATTCACCTTCACTCATATTGTTGCTATGGTAACCACTGTGATTGTTGTGTGTCCTGGGTTCCTCCCATGATTACAGTGCTCCCCCTTGATTGGACGCATGATTATGTCCATGTATTTAGTCCCGCCCTAACTGGCTCTGTAAATCAGAATACTGGTAGTCATGTATTAATCCCAGAGAGCATATCCTGGTGTCACTGAAAGTACATCAGTAGCAATGACCTGGGGAAAACAAATGCATTGCAGACCACTGTGCTTGGACATTATTAACAGAATATGCTCCATTATCGAAACAATACATCATTGCTATTGACGACCTTTATCCACTGTAACACACAAGTACTGTGCTGTACTTGATGTGCGTAGACGTAGGGACATTTGATTGACCTTCATTTCAATAAAAATATGCCAAGATGCCTCTATAACACAACTGTTGTGAAACATTTCATAACATCGGTCACCAATCACTTCACCTACTTCAGTGTAAATAATGTGCACTTTCCACTGTACATGTGGAATGAAGTATTCATTCTGTATTGAAGGACCTTTTAGCCTCAACTGTTATATAACCCTTAGGCGTGTGACGTCTATGCCCTTATGACATGGCATTGTAATCACTGTGCGATTTTCTTTTTTTATGTACGCTGGACATACGATAACTTTCTTTCTTTATATTATTGCGTCTTTTTATTCTCCATGGGATGCTGTAACTCGTGAATTTCTCATGCATGCGACGAATTAAGATATTGTCTTATCTAATATCCCATTATCTATTCAGAATTGAATGCAGCTTTAGCGACGCTTTTGGCTTTTGTGTTCCCAGCGGAGGGGGCGTTGCAGAAGCTGACCCAGGGTCTGAAGGACGCGTCCATGGCTTACATCTACCACTGTCAGAACCACTACTTCTGCCCCGTGGGCTTCGAGGCGACACCCCTCAAGGCTTCCAAGGCATACAGGTAGCTGAGCCTCTGCTCACCGCCCCTGTCTTGTTATGCTTCCTCTGTGGACTGAGCCCTTGTTTCCTGTGGGTTCCCAGGGGTGCTCTGCCAGCCAACGACATGGAACACTGGATTCTCATAGGAGAGCCGAGCCGGAAACACCCAGCGATTCACTGTAAAAAGTAAGCCAATAAACACAGTTTCATGTAAAAGGTAAGACACTGGACTAGTCACTCTAAAAGGACACGTCTAAGCTATGGACTGTTAAAGCAAAGACATTCCAATACCATTCACTGTAAATAGTAAGACACTTTAAACTGTCGACTGCATGAAGTAAGACAGTGATCAAACTATTCACTGTAAAAGTAAGACATCTAAAACCATTCACCGTAAAAAAGTGTCAGTGTTACATTTAGGGCATTTAGCAGACGCTTTTATACAAAGCGACCTACATCAGTTAATACACACACAGACGGCAGAGTCAACCATGCAAGGCGACAGCCAGCTCGTCAGGATAGAGAGCAGTTAGGGTTAAGTGTCTTGCTCAGGGACACATCAACACTCAGCTAGGAGGTGGGGTGGAGCTGGGGATCGAACTAGCAACCTTTTGGTTACAAGACAACTGCTACCTGCTACCTCCTGAGCTAAGCCGAACCAGTGTTCAAACCTAACACATCATTGTTGGTCCTAGCAATGGATTGCCGATTTTAAAAGGCCCTCTCCTACCAAGGTGGCTGGATATCGTGACGGACCTGAACACACAGAACCCAGAGTACCTGGACATCCGCCACACAGAGAGGGGGATTCAGTACCGAAAGACCAAGAAGGTTTCCTGCTCACCTTTTCTGCTGGTTATGGCATTGTTTGCTTCCAACCTTCCAAAGTACAGTTGTATAGTTAGTTTTCTTAGGCCTGCACCTGACAACACTCAGTAGCCCGTAGTACTGAACCTTAGCCCATCTGCTTGCCTTTAGTCCACCGGCTAGCTCTTAGTCCCAGCTCTATGTCTGCCAGCCTGTTCTTAGTCCATGCCCTGAGCTCCAGTTAACTCTAGCCATTAGCCCACCAGCTAGCTCTTGTTCCTTAACCTTAGCCTATAAGCTAGCTCTTAGCCCTATCCCTAAGTAGTAGCCCTTCACCCACTAGCCTTTAATCCTTAACCAAAGTATTCAACAATGCCTGCCATGTTGTGACCAAAGTCCTTTTGGTCCCAGGTGGGCGGGAACCTCCACTGCATCATGGCCTTCCAGAGAGTGCACTGGCAGAAGCTGGGCCCCTGGGCCCTCAACCTGGAGAACCTGCGCCACGACTTCCACCAGCGGGAGCCCGAGTCTGCCAACTGTCCCGCGCCCGAGGGGAGCGGCAGCGGCGGGGAGGACAAGACCTCCGCCAAGCGCTTGGCCCGCCTCGGACGCTCACAGAGCACGGGAAGTCCGAAGGACACTGCCTGGAAGCGATTGTCGAACACGACGGACAACCGGAGGAGGAGCCCGGCGGGGTGTGACATTGAGGAGCACCTGACAGACTGAGGTGTGGGAGCGAGTCGACGCGCGACGAGAGATGAGTGTTGAAACCCCGCCAGAGACATCTAGGTACAGCTGCTACGCTACGATCGCAACGTTCCTGTTCCCTCTCCACTCCGAATGTAAGGTTTAAATAGTAACAACTAACTAAGTTAAATGCTAAACTATGAGCTACCCTACTTAACTTTTAGCTTAGTTTAAACGTTGACCATCATGTGGGAACCTGGAGGACGTCAGATGTCGGGGCAGAAGCGTTAAACCCCCCCCCAACTTTTTTAGGTTAAATGATTCTATGGTTCTTTGAATAAACAGTACGTCTCGTTTTGACAATCTGAGCTACCAACAGGGACTATAGTGCAACAGAGCGCTCTACAGTAAATACAATGTGATATCTGGTGACATGCTATGCGGTTTGAATTGAATGAATGCCGATTGTTTATTTATTATATTTGTTCTTAAGTGTAATAAGTGGGAGTAGTGCTTCAGTGAACCTGGATAACCCTCCCTAATGGTGTAGTGTAGTTATCCTATTCATGTTTTCTGTCTAAAACATATTCCCTTCATATTTGATACCCTCAACCCCAATGTTCAACACCCCTTCAGTGTTTTGGACATAGTTCTTAAGGAAAACAATAAATATTAATAGAAACCTTTGACTCAGATATCAGATTATTTCAGTTGTTTAATTAGACTGTGCCCAATGACCAATGATGAAATAAGCATTTAACTTAAACTTGCAAAATACATAATCTTCAATGAATTCAGGTCCTTTTTCTTAATACTGTGATCACCTACAAACTTGTTGTTCTGCGGGATTCAACAGTTGTGGTTGTTCAGCGAATTAAGTGACTAATTTAACTACTTTTAATGACTAAATAAAAGTTTTTAATAATATGGCTACATTGCACATCTGAACTTTATGCTATATTGTCTATCTTATTGCAACGGTACTAGGTTCTGTTGTCTGTTGATGCCAGACTGCTGAGCTCTCCAAGAAGAGGGGAGCGAGGGGTGTTCAAGGGTTCTGCTTGGTTACAGCCTGCGGTAATCTGTGTTACAGTGCGAATTAAGACGTTTGATCTAAACAATCTGTGTAGCGCTTATGCAACTAAAATAAGGAATGTTCAGTATAACAGTATAACTTTTTTCAGGGTCCACAACAACTCCTATTTCTGCCTAATGGTCAGAATGTATTAATGAAAATCAATAAACGGACACCCAATGAGGTTTCTTCCTATGGGGACAAATTCAATATAATAATATATATTTCCGGTTTTGTAGCCAAACAAGTATTTTAAAAACAGGGCAGAGTTTTAGATTTGTCTGAAAAACCTAGGAATGAATGATGGTTGACAGTATCAAGCAATGACAATTATCCTTCAATACACCGTCACAGTTCAAGGTATCATCACTTAAACAGAGTACAGACATATGATTTTTACCAGCAGGTTTTTTTGTTAATCGTAAAGGGCTTTTTGTTCCAGATCAGGTATCAGCTGTGGTTCTGAAGGGTTCGTCCACCTTCATGCAGCAAGGGAATCTGCTGGGAAGATGTACGGCGATAACACCTCTAAGGGTTAAGTGGCTCCATCGTCACCTGTAACCATAACGACAAAGTCAGCTGGTCACATGACATGATTGATAACAAACATTTGTGTTTTAAAAGACACTGGTAAGATCTGGGAATATGTTGATAATATTGAGATGCTATTCTTAAACTTGTATTTTTGACGTTTAATATAATTTTGGTGTTGAATTGCTGTATCTGGGAAATTGCTGAAGACCTGTTTATGCTTGGTGTTGAACTGATGTTTGATGTCAGTACTGATCACACTTTGCTAAGAGCTTATGTTCCTCCAGTGCAGCTTATAAAAAAAATGGAGAACCAAAATCCCTTAAGAGAAACTACATTTTTTTCTTTGCCTTACACTTGATCCGGTCTGTTTCTTGTGTCAAAGAAAAGCCTTGAAATCTCACGCTATGAAGTTGAATAGTCGCAGTAAAACCCCACCCTCCTTCACAGATCTTCACAAATCTTTTAGACAACACTAACACAAAAAACACTTTGCTGGCAGTCCTCTCTCCACCTAACACTCACGATTCCAGCGTTCTTTTCATGCAAAAACTTGGCTACACAATAACATTCAGACTTTATCTAGTGAAAGGCAAAGAACAAAGATTGTATTTCTCTGTAGGGATCCTTTCAAATTATCCTGTCAGACATAATAACAATCTGAGTCTCGGTGGCAAAAACAAGCACTTCTTTGAGGTGGAGAGGTGGCGGTGTGTGATTGCCCCAAGGGATTACATTGCTGCCTGTTTCGCTTGATTGCGTCTGCAGCTCGCTCGCTCGATACTAGACAAATTTCCAAAAATTGTCATCCGTATTAATCCCTTCAACCCAATGATGTGAAAATGGGTCCCGGGTTGGATACCCCTGAAGTTATCATTTAATGACTACTGATTGGAAAGGATGAGAGCAGCATGGGAATTGTGGGTGGGTGGGTGGGTGGGGGGGGCTGGCTGGCCTCCCCCCAGTTGGGTGCGACACACTTGCGTGTGTCAATCCGTTCCTTAACTTTTCTTAGCATGTAACACAAAACCTTAGTTTCAGACCCTGTAAAAAACGAGTTGCCCTGGCATTTACTTAAGTATTTTACTTCAAATAAATTCTGACTGACTTGATTAGTAGATGTTTCCGTAGCTCCGTGATGTGAGTGGGACCCACGCGGCAGCAGCCCCCTAGTGGTGGAAAAGACAACAAGAAACCAGTTGAAAATACGGTAAGTTAAAAAAATCTATGTTATTACAGCCACACCAAGAAGGTTTAGTACTAAGAGAACCTAGTTGGTGAATCTTCTTGGTGTGGCTGTGGTAGTGTTATTAACGAAGCGTTGTGAAGAGAGTACCGTACTACTCTCCACAATGTGCCATTAGAACACTATAAACACTGACCTGAATGGCTGCAGTCATTTGGCTTAGAGGTAAGACCATTTGCTGTCCTATGATTGGACGGCTGTGAATGAGTAAACAGGCTTCCTTTATTTTGTTCCTACCAATCATCGTGGCTCCTTGTTTCAACCATTCCTGGCTCAGTTCTGCTATGGATGAAACCTTTGACCCTGAGGCGTTCCACCTGAGGATTAAAAAATATTGTGATTGCATATTTCTTCCTACACAAAGTTGTCGGATAATACTGATTATGGAAAGTGCCGTCATGGGTTTGGCAACTACTGTGACTCTACAATAGTTGGATGTGTCGGGGCTAGTGGGGGATTTTTGTTCACGAAAATCTGATTACAGTAAATCTCAAAACCAAAAAACAACATCCTTGATTGTTTTATAGCAGCATTTGGAGCTTTAAAAAAATATTAAATTACTCATAATAACACTGGTGTAAACTTTGCAGTCGTGCAGAAAATCTAAACATTTACATAGACTTTTCATAGACTAAGGAGCCATCGGTCATCTTGAACGAATGCTAATGAAGAACTTGGGAGAGGACTGGGCTGAAATAGTACTGTCCTTCTCATCTGACTATGGGTAAGTACAAAAAAAAATATTCCCCCAAAATTTCCAAGTATTTCTTCAAAATTGATCCACTGTGTATAGTAATAGTACTTTTGATTCAACGTGTGTGTGTGTGTGTGTGTGTGTGTGTGTGTGTGTGTGTGTGTGTGTGTGTGTGTGTGTGGTGTGTGTGTGTGTGTGTGTGTGTGTGTGTGTGTGTGTGTGTGTGTGTGTGTGTGTGTGTGTAATACCACTCAGCAGTAGCATTAACACTGACCCCTGTGTGTACTAGAAGTGCTACAAGCGGTAGCATTAACACTGACCCGCTGAGTCTATCCCACTCCTCTCCACTGTTGGGGTACACCACCCAGGGCAGGTCGGGGCTCCTCAGCGGGCTGACCGTCTCCAGCAGGGGCCGGATCAGCACCGGGGAGCAGCAGTTCACCCCTACGGCCACCAGCTGGCTGCACCTTTGAGCCAGCCGCACCGCCTCCAGGAACGGACTCCCGTCGCACAGCGACCGGCCGTCCTGAGGAGGAAGGCTCCGTCACCCTGCACTGACTTTCTAATCAAGTGAGGCCATGGAAATGTAGCGCCTGTAAATACCCCTTTAAAAGTGTTTTGGTTGGCTTACACAAAATGACTCATTTAATTTTGGATTTTGTTTAGTAATGCATTGAAGCATATTGGTTTATTACAGGTGTTAGTTGTGCGGGAGTGTGTGTGCACGGTGATCTTGGACTTGCTGTTTGCTGATCAATGTCCCTGTTCACGGGGACATTGTTATAAGCGTATTTGAGCACCAGGAAAAGCTCTATATAAATTTGATCTATGATTATTATAATTATTATTATTGCGGCCGGTGTCGATTGGGTTTAAACCTATATGATGTGCCGGGAAGCAGATACACAGAAATGTAAGGAATTGGGGTTGCAAAGTCCTTCTCTCACCCATAAATTGGGTAAATCATGAGTGTAACTGAATAGAAGGAGCTCCTACCTTACAGGAGAAGGACAGCCAGGCCTTACAGCTGGGGAACTCTCGGAGGAGCTCCATCAAGGCCTCCGCCTCCTTCACACTGGGGATGGTCTCCAGAGCTACCAGGTCTGCCCCCGCGGACACGAGGCAGCTGATCTGAGGCCGGTGCCAGGCTTTCAGCTCCTGGGGGATCACCACCATCACCCACAGATCAATACATTTCGATCATATGTATGTGGTATGGGCAGGAAGTACACTCCTATGATCTGGGATTCATGCAATCATTTGTAACAACATTTTTATCACTCATTCACCCTCTTGGCGTAAGACTCAATTCATTCATTTCGCTGTCCTACTAAAACTTTCCTGAACTTCATCCACAGCTCTTCTCCATTCATATAATCAATTTGTCTTTATTCAGATTTCTTTACAACTTGCTGACCTCTATACTCATCGTCTCAGCGTATCCTCCAGAGTATTCAGAGCCGTCCAGTAGAAACGCACCATACGCACCGACACACCCCGCCACCAGGGGTCGCCCTCGCTCTGGCCAGGGAAAGGAGAAAATGAAGTCATCAAAATAACACTTGTACACTTCTTCTTTCACCAGTGTAATCAACCTGGGTCTATACTTGATGTTAGGGTGATGATTGTCTGTACCATGGTGCACTTGGTTTGCCTTCTAACATGATATAATGGCATGTTGCTATGGGCTACATTAAGAAGTATTTATAGATCCAAAGTCTACCACTTCATGCTAACATGACTCTTATTCTCTCCCATTAGCTGATTCTCTCAATTTCAATTCCTGTTTATTTAACTAGTGGTCATTTAACTGATTATTTAATACAAAGTTATTGACAGTGAAGTCAGACACAGGACATTAAGGAGCAAGTAGGGAATTGGGGGGGTATTTTAGGTTTCATTGAACAATATCCCCCCTAACCCCTACCTGCTCCCAGTGTAATGCATGAATGAGTAAGACACCTGTATCATTGTTGCTGGTGACAAACTGCTGGACGGCTTCTTGGGCCAGTTGAACTCCTGACTTCATCAGCTCCTGGGCCGACTCTAAGCTCATGTCAAGGTGCTTCATGAAGCCGTCGATGCTGGCCTGGTAGGTCGCCGTGGAAACCACATCCGCTCCGCTGTCAAGAAACCTATGGAAATATCACATGAAATAATTTGTGAAATACTTCTGAACCTACATGTTTAAGTCAATGTGTGTAGTACTGTGGCGCAGGCCTACCTGAAATGGGCATCTTGTATGGCCTGTGGGTTAGTATGCAAGAGTCTGGAACTCCACAATGGATCCCCCTATAAGTAGGACTTGCATTGTCATCACAGGTGTTTAAAGCCTAAACAATACCAGATACTTTGACATAAATACAAACTGTGGTCACAAACACACATGTAAAAGGTTGTCATTCACAACACATTCAGGCTATAGTTGCTGTGTAAGTCATCCCCTTTGTCCATGCGTTTATATGGCTTTCATTAAGATATCGAACCACCCTGCACAGGGGGCAATGAGTTCATACGTAGAATAAATATGTCTGTGCAGTCGAGATTGGTGCTAAACTTATTTAAACAGACTTTATGTTGAACCCGATTGGAGGTGGGTTAGTCGCAAGTTCTAGCAATAACTAAATGGACCACCAGGTGAACTTTAAGGAACCTGTTACTTACCTGTAACCCAAAACCTTGAGCCTCTAGCTCCGTTGCTAGCCCACCATCCAAGATAAGAGGACCAGCTCCCCGGATAGATGCTATAATTTCTTTTGAACACATTACACTAATTACACCAATGTAGTAAGAACGAGCAGGTCTATTATCGTCTGTAGCCGCACACACGATTTGCACAGATTGGATGTCTTATTTTCTCTTAAAGTAGTGAAAGCACTTTATTGAAGAACTGTAGGTTGCATTCAGGAACACTCCGAGCTATGGAAGTCTACCGCCCAGGTGTTCATTTGCCACTAGGTGGCGCGTGGCTCAGCGTTATTGAATCTCCAACTTGATACAATCAACAATGTTATAATCAGCCAAATATGTTCATATTTATTATTAATAATATATAATTGATGTTTGCAACCGTATGTTTGCAACCGTTGCATGAACATTTGTGGCAACCGTTAACAATCTGCGATTTGATTTCTACCCGATTGCTTTTGAACATGCCATTATAACCTTTCACCCAACCGCGTAACTATGGAAACGTTGTGCAGTTTGGAGCGCGCTGCTAGCTTAACCCATGTAGTTACTCGTCGAAACTCAGAGGTTTAATAAACGCATTTTCTTAGGTCGTTTGAAAGCAAATGGTATGTTGACTCTTGCGATTTTGTACATCGTATTTTAAAGGTGTAGTATTTGCGTTTCACGCTGATGAGTGTATATAGCAGTTAGCAGTTAGCTATCTAGTGAGTTTACTCACATAATAACATGTACACCACTACTGGTCTTAACGTTTGACTGTGTCGTGGGTCAAGAAATGTGTGACAAGTTGGTTGACTCATAAAATGTAACCAATGTTTTTGTGCTGGCTTTTGGCTAAAAGGGTCATTCGTTTGTGGAACTGTTAAAAAAACATCAGCTTAACATGCTCAACTGAGCATGTTGGGTGATGTTTTCGGTAGGAGAGTATTATCTGGAGTTGTTTGGGGCTTGAGCGAAAGCACGAATTCCCCTAAAACATTTGAGTAGTGAAACTTAGTTGCAGGAATACATTATAAGTACATTTCCGATATCATTGTGTCAGCTGTAGATAATAGTGAAAAACACAAGAGGGAGCACTCTTGGCATTGGAATTTCTCCTATCAAATAATTAGGCCACTGAAAAAGATACACATGCATATTCTATCTATCTATCTATCTATCTATCTATCTATCTATCTATCTATCTATCTATCTATCTATCTATCTATCTATCTATCTATCTATCTATCTATCTATCTATCTCTGACACATCTCTTACTGACGGATGTATTATTATGAATTGTTATGTCTACTTAACTGCTGTCAGCGACTATATTTTTAGTCATTTACAGACACTTATATCGAAAGCAACTGTCAAATGAGACTGGGGCCTTTTGCCAAATAAGCAAAAAAAACTAAAAACCGCTGCACAGACAGCCCTGTATGAATCAGAAATGCAAGTTGTTTTTTTATAATTCATGAGTGGTGTTAGTGCATAAATGTTGCAACGGTAAAGTCACATTCTTCAACAAAGTGCATTCTAAATTTAACAGTAGAGCTAAAGACAAACCAGTCTGGCCAGTGTGTGAGATCACATGACCATCTTGTTCCCAGGAGGACCGCTATGCCTTCCTGGCTGAGTGGTATGACCCGAGCGCCACCCTCCTGCGTCGCTACCAGCTCCTCTTCTACCCCAAGGACGGCTCCGTTGAGATGGTAGGCACCACAAGGCTGTGGACAGTTTTACCATTTAGCCTTCCATCAATCCATTTTTTTTCATCTAAAGTGGCTTGCAGTTCATTTCATGTACAGGATCATTCATGAGCAGGTAGAGTGGGGTTAAGGGGCACATCATGCTCGTCTTGCCTACAGGTCAGGCTGTAGTGTGGACATTGAGGACCGACCCAGAACCTTACATCTGGGAGACCAAACAGAAGAGATTCCTTTCTAGGTTGAAATCAAATCTCTATACTGTCTTTAACTACCCATACCGGCTCCTTAATGACCAGTCTGTGTAGTGTCTAACCACCTTCCTGCAACTTAATGACATGTATCTGAATGCACTGGGAGTGGTTTTAGATTGAAGCTTAATGACTAAGTAGTAATAGATTCCTCTAGTGGAATGACAAACGCCTTACAGCACATATTGGTCTAAACTGTGTTCGTCAACAGCTTGTTCCCCAACCAGGAAAAATGGGTTATTATTGTTTTGTCTGCGTCAGTGTGTGTATTCAATATATTTGTGTGTGTAATTGTTTTGGTGTATGGGTGGGTGTAATTCTCTGTGTTTGTCTGTAACTGTTTGTGGGTGGAACTTTGTGTTTGTGTGTGTGTAACTGTGTGTGTGTGTGTGTGTGTGTGTGTGTGTGTGTGTGTGTGTGTGTGTGTGTGTGTGTGTGTGTGTGTGTGTGTGTGTGTGTGTGTGTAGTTTGACGTGAAGAACCAGCGTGTTTTCCTGCGGAGGACACGGTATGAAGGTCTCCAGCAGCAGGACCTGTTCGTGGGCAGCCTGGTCAACGTGTTCTCGCGGCAGCTCAAGCTTGTGGAGTACGGAGACCAGTACACGGCAAACAAACTGGGCAGCAAGAAAGAGAGGTATGCTGCCGTTGGCCTCCGCGCAAAGCCACTCTAATCCCCCTCCGCTACAGTCCCTTTGGATTCAACTCCTAATCTCCTCTCCCTTCCGGCATGGCCTTAGTGATGGGCAGCCGTGTTATTATTGCTAAAAATGAAAACACATTTCCGTTTGGTGTAACATAACAACAATAAGTTAAAGAAACATGACATTCAGGCCCACTATTGAGGACAGGCTTTGGGCTATGTAGCAAGGTCACTCGTTGGCCATTGGTAAATCAATAATCGTATCTCATGTAATGATTGTTTTGAAGGAAAATGTCATTGATTCGACCTTCGCCATTGATAGCGCAGCCAGGTGATTTATTATATTGTTGTTCTGTTTCTGTGTGTTATGTCTGTGAGTCAGTTATTAACTCCCTCTTCTCCCCGATCCCGGTAGGACCCTGGCCATGGTGAAGCCGGACGCCCTCTCCAGACTGGGAGACATCCTGGAAACGATTCACGCAGCCAACTTGATCGTGATCAAGGCTAAAATGACCACGCTAACATTGTACGGCCAAACTGAAAGTGAAGCCCCTCATCTGTTACCTTGTATTATCTTGTACATGTCGTACTCATTTAGTAAGATTTGCTTCAGTTTCCAATGAAAGACACTTAAGTCAAAGCAGGATTTTGACTCCAGTGCTTGTACAGCTTGTATCTAATAGCTTTTGGTATCATTCAGCAATAACTGGAAAGAATCATTAGGTAATGCTTAATGTTATCTCTGCCAATATTGATGATTTCAAGAAGGAATATATTTTAAACCTTCCATCGATCTTAAAACGGCGCCAATGCACTAGTGCTTTTAATGTTGTGCTGCTGAGCACACAGAAAAGGGTGGAGGAAAGGGATGAGTGTGGGTGTAAAAGCTGGGGTCAATGACGTCTCCCTAACCCTCTATCCTGTCGCTACAGGAGCCAGGCATCAGACTTCTACATGGAGCACCAGTCCAAGCCCTTCTTCAGGTTTGTCTCTCCATGCTTCACCGGCTACCCAGACCTGTAGCTCGGAGATCTGGGTTAAGTTCATGTATGACAACGTCTTCATTCTCTCATTTATCGTACACCCCAGCGTCATGTGACCCCTGAACAACACCGTGGGAGGAATGAATGAATGTGAGTCAGAACTCCTAACTAGTGGGACTGATTCACTAGGCCTGGGCTGGATACTGCTTAGGGTGTTTGACTCCCACCCGAAAGGTCCTGGGTTGGTTTGAACCCTGGTGACCGCAAGTCTACTTGTACGCGTCCTTGTGCAAGATGACACCTCACCCCTGCCTGCTCCTAAATGAAAAGTCTCTAAGATATATCAAAGTCAAAGTCAGCTTTATTGTCATTTCCAAAATGTATCTCAGACGGAGGAATCAAAATTGCGTTAATCTCTGACCCACGGTGCAATAAGGAGAAAAGGAGAATATTAGGTCAGCTCTTATGTCACTTACTAAGAAGGTAGAAGTGATTAACTACAAATTAAATCAATACTAGTGTTTTTTTGTATGCGTGTGTGTCTGTGTCTGTGTCTGTGTCTGTGTGCTGTGCGTGTGCGTGTACAGTAACCTGGTGCAGTTCATGTCGTCGGGGCCGGTGGTTGCCATGGAGCTGATGGGGGATGAGGCTATCGGGGCGTGGCGCAGACTGCTGGGCCCCACTGACTCTGCGACGGCGCGGCAGGAGGCGCAGGACAGCGTGCGGGCGCGCTTCGGGACGGACGGCACCCAGAACGCCGGACACGGGTCCGACTCCGTCGCCTCGGCCGCAAGGGTAACGTCCCTACTAACCACTACCTCCAGTAAACCTCATCTCAGGACAGACCGCCTCGAACAAGATGCTCCAATTGAGCGTCGTCGGTGAGAAAGAGGGCGTTGTTTAATAACATTGTTTAGCAGAGAGAGGGGCGGGACTTTTAGGTATATTGTTTAGCACAGTGTTTTTCATCCGTGAAAAATGCCGTGAAAATTATGCGAATTGGTTAAAAAAAAGAAATGTTTGGTAAATACTCCCATATGCCTGTCGCTGGCGGTAGGCAGCGCAATTAATTGACAGATATGCAAACAATAAATTATAGATTAAGGGATTGATGTACACGCGAGTAACGAAACGCAAACATGGATAAATATTTAAAAAAAGAAAAGAACCCACTCCTGATCAAAGTGTCAGCATAGCCAATCCAGTCGATGAGCCCACAACAAGTGGGGTTCAAAAGAAAGCAAAAATGGTGAGCTCAAGGCTGTACAGTGACGCGTATCTGTCATTTGTTTTATCCTTTACTGGGGATCCTGTTGCCCCGTGTCCGTTGTGCGTAGTATGTGGGGAGAAGCTATCAAACAATGCCATGGTCCCTAGCAAGCCTAAAGGCCCTTTCACACCGCGGACGTAACGAATAAACGACACGAAATTGCGAAATATTCGCGGGCAAATATTTCGCATCAAAACCATTCACACCGGCGGCAACGCGAATAAGCGACAGATGCGACAATTATAAACCAACGTTTCGCGCCGCGGGAGTTCATTCAGAAAATGATGGATTCAGCAACATCCTCAAGTGATGATGAGCTAGGCTACCTATACAATAAAACTCAGTAACCAATCACACAGGCAGCTCCATGCTCTCCCTGTGTGGTGTCCAGGGACAGGTCAGGACAGTCTGAGGACAGACAGCTCTGAGGTTGAAGTCCTATAATAATGAAATGCACCTGTGACTGTGAGGTCTGTAGCCACGTCTTGACCACATGTCAGCTGATCAGCTGTCCTAGAGGAAACTCCGCTCCACCGCGAGGAGCGCTTTTTTTTTAAAATGAAGCTCCGGTCGGCTGATATACGGGAGGATAGGCTACTGTAAACCAGCGCAGATCAGCTGTGTTATCAAAGCGTCACCATGCTGAAGCACCGGGTCTGTTTGAGCTGCGGTCATGAAGTTAGAGGCTACTTTCAAACTCTTCAGGCAGTGATCAGTTATCAGTGTCTGCAGCTGTTTGGCTCGTAATCACTGGTCTCTGTGTTTTAGCGACCGTGCTGAGTCTGTTACAATTGGATATGTTCTGGGACGTTATGTACTTTGTTTTTATACTTCAATGACGTCATGTATGTTTTGAGAAATCATGTATTCTAATTTAGTACTTGAAAGCACATAACCTGATAGCTATTATACCAGTAGCTATTATACAACAGGTAACATTGTCTCTTTTCCCCTCCTCTCTCTCTTGTGCGCTGCACGAACGTTTTAAACAGAGATCCGCTACATCTGTCGGCTTTGTTTAATTTCACAGAAGAACTCCCATTGAACACGGTCGATTAACTGCAGTTAATTTAATTTAATCAATTAGATTTTTCTTTCTTATGAAACGTACAGGCGGGCCAGTGATTCATGTGGGCGGCACTGGCCCGGCCAGGCCCATTCCTACCTACGCTCCTAGACAAATAACCAAGTCCAGATGCTTTCGATTTAAAATTCCTTTGAGATAACTATGAGCGGGACAAATGAGAATATTCACAGGCTATACTCCGGTTTGTTTGCGTTGGCAAAACCCCGACCGCTGCCGTCTTGTTACCAACTCTACTACATACAACAACAACTCACTGTCTTGATAGCCAAGATGATCGGCAATGCTTTGCCACACACTGTCCTTCAGATCATTGTCCTTGTAATCTTTGTGTTGTTTGTCAAACAAGACAGGGTAATGAGAGACACAGACTATCAACAGATCCGTCAGTGTTGTGACATAGGGGTTGTGACGTACCTCCTTTTCACGCCACATGATTGGTTGATGCGTTTATTCGCGGGGCGAAAGCTCGGAAAAATCGACCGCACGACGGAAAAAAATTATGCCGCTTTTTCGCCGCGCCACTTTCGCGGTCGGTGTGAATGGCCCTGTGATGAAAACCGGGGTTCGGAAAAAAATATTGACGCGCGAATTATTCGCACGAAAAATATGTCTCCGGTGTGAAAGGGCCTACCCATTTGCTCCTACAACACCTGCTGAAAACGCCTGCTAAAAGCCTATGCTATTCTAGGAAAAAGAACCTCATTGTCTGAGGGTTTTCAGAGAAAATAGTAAGAATTGTCCAATGTTGCGCTAAGCAGCTCCCGGTAGGAGGGGCAATGTTGTGCGACGCAGCATCCGGCGCGAATGGTGGGCGACACCTGCAAACCAAACACCCATCCCCCCGAAAAGAATCTTCAGACTATTTTGTTTGCGTGACAGCACTGGGAAACAGGCAACTTTGATGAGGAAAGCCACAAAGGTGTCCGAGGAAGCCCTCCATGCTAGCTATTTAGTAGCTGAACTTGTGGCTAAATCAAAAAAGAATTTTGGGGTTCTAATGCGAGAATTTCCTTTTTTGCAAAGCAATGCCCGATAAAACCACAGGAGAGGAAACCTTTCGGGTCACATCAAAGTACCTTGACCAAGGAGGACTTCAGTGGTTGAGTTGTGTAAGTGTGTGCACTGACGGAGCTGCAGCCATGATCGGGCGCATCAAAGGCTTCTTGAGCAGGGTTCGAGAGAAGAACCCTAATGTTGTAGTCGCGCATTGCTTTTTAAATCGCGAGGCACTTGTTGCCAAAACTTTGCCAACCGAGCAGGGCCCCGTTTCCCGATAACGATGGATCTTCGCTCGTACGATCATTCTACCGAAGGATCTTTCGAATCATCGGTAATTTCTTTGGAGCGTTTCCCGAAACTCCTCTTAACATGAACGCGCATTCGCTGCACTCACGACGTTCGTAGGATTGTACCTGTCCACTGACATGGTGCTGAAACGGGCTATGACGCAGGGGGAGACGCAGGAAGGTCGCAGGAAAATGGGGTTAAAAACCGCAGAGTAGCCTACGAAAAGAATAGAGTGCAATAATATGAATGCTAAAGATATTAAAATACAATTGATTAGGCCTAGGCCGACATATACTGTATATCAGTCCTAATCCTGAACGCACTGTGCATACATTTATTCACGGGATTTCCCCCTCTGAAATAATTCCATATTACAAAAATCCAAAATAGCTTGTGTGACAACTACATTTATCTTAATGTGCTGAGTGATTTCTGAAACATATTTAGCGCAGCAAGAGAGCTGACTTTATCTGATTCCGCATAAGGTTTCATTGATTGGCTCTCTAGTAGAGAATATTTGTAGACATAAAAAAAATGCAACGTTCCATTCATTCATGATCATTCAAAGACGGCTATTGCTGACCCGATTATGAGAGCTTGGTGAAGTAGGCTATAGGCGTTCGAGTTATGGTTCCATATTCCGTATTGGACTTAAATATGGGCTTTTATGACACGGCTCTTCTCCATGCCGTGGGACGCACCGTTCACTTCGTGGGCCCTTCACAACAACGCCAGCTTCTTCGGTTGATAAGCGACGTCAACGTCTTTGGCTAACTGTTTCTCTGCTGATCAACACTACCTACGGTAAACAAATAAAATTGTAAAAAGACGCCGGTGTGAAGTTATCTTTTCGTTTTGGCAAGTTAGCCGCTCATTATCTAAAATAAGCCCCGCCTTCAGGTCGAAGCCGCCTCCGTGTCCCGTCGGGTGTCCGGTTCGCCCTGTCTGGGGCTAGTTTCCCGATAATGACCGGCGTTCTATTATCCCACTTAACGTCAATATTACTCTGCATGTGGAAGGGAAAATAGCTTTATTTATAATTACAATATTATGCTGCTGTATTTTCAGAGACCCCCACAGATATTTGAGTTTGCTGCTTTCATGGGAGCCAGACCTCTCCATGGGAGCTCAGCTGGCTCCCACCTTACTCGAACCCTGGCTATAGGTCTTTTTACACTGCCGAGCCGGTTCGGTCGCAGCTTGGCACGCCCTGCGATTTCACCTTTATCTTTCCTGTGTAAAACCGAGGGGGTCAAATCCCCCGTTCGTCACGGCGCGGGGTTTCTTGGTTCACTGGGGAAGGAGGGGCTGTGCACGGAGTCTCTGACCTCTTTAGAATAATTATTGCATACTCCCGAATGTTTTCATTTTTTCAAGAATGAAGACACCCGTATGCAATAATGAGTTCACTCTGAGTGGAGACTACAAACGCGATTAACTATGGTCAGGGATGTTCGTTACTGTCTAGACAGGGTCCAAATTTATAGTGAACTTCACAGCCTCACCGAAGCGCCTACAGTGCATTAATGTAAACAATCGCAACAAAAAACGCCTGCAGAAATTCTCCGACACCCGCTGGTCTCAGCATGATGCATGTAGCCTATGTCTTATGTCATTGATCAATATGAGGACATTTTAACCACGATGGTTGAATTAAAATCTGAGGGAGACAGCAAATGCAGCTCGAAAGCGACCTCCCACACAAGAGCAATGGAATCATTTGATTTTATTGTGACGTGGCGTTTGATCGGTGCATTTCGGTTGCGCATGTATTTTTTGGAATTTTTAATTGCTGCAATAAATTATGTTGTTGTTGACTTCTAACATCTATCTTTGCTGTTTAAATCAGTCTTCTTTAAGTAGGCCTAATATATCGGCGGTAACCACTGTTTTTGGTTGTGAAATGGCTCAAGCTGGGCATTCCGTGGTATTGGATGTATTTTAATAAAACGCATCCAATACTAAGAATGTCCGCTGGTGACGCCACTGAGGCTATAGTAGGCTAACGATGGTCTATACAGCGTCCTACGAGTACCCTGGAGTACTCGTTAGCTACGAGCGTTTTTATGACGTTCGTTACCAACGATGCTTTCGGGAAACGGTGTGAAAACTGTACGACGCTCGTACGACGCACTTATCGATCCACTTAGGCCAGGGGTGCCCAATACGTCGATCACGATCGACTGGTCGATCGCAGGGCCAATGAGAGTAGCTCACAGAACTCACCAAGAAGAAAAAAAATAAATAAAAAATAAGCGGTTTTCAGAAAAGCAATTCATCCAATCATATAATGATATTAAAATGTGCCCGCTGATTGACGTGTAGACAGGCCAGTCTGCTTGTTGCTAAAAAGTTTGTTACACCATTACCATAACAACCATAATGTATCTACCTGGCCTACTACAGACAAGCGCCAATTGCTTTCCTTTTACCGCTGCATTTACGTTTGCTCGATTCTCTGTGTAGTAGCCTACGAAATATGATTCGGAAATGAATGAGGGAGGTAAAGAAATTAAAAAATCGAAGACTTACCATTTCCATCAAGAATGGGAAGAGGACTTCTTATTCACGATGTCACACTCAAAGTGTGTCTGTCTTATCTGTCGATCCAGCATTGCACTTCCAAAGAAGGGGAATGTAGAGAGACATTTTCGAATGGTTCATCGAACCTTTGATACAGACTTTCCTCCAAGCAGTGAATTGAGAAAGAGAAAGGTGAGGGAGTTGAGGTCTCAGCTTCTTG
The DNA here is from genome assembly GCA_900291075.1 of Melanogrammus aeglefinus. Lineage (NCBI taxonomy): Eukaryota > Metazoa > Chordata > Actinopteri > Gadiformes > Gadidae > Melanogrammus > Melanogrammus aeglefinus. The sequence continues at coordinate 212,762 of OLKM01000288.1, read as the reverse complement.
GACAGCAGTCTCTTTTTACTCGGCCAAAATCGAAAGCCAAGGCCGCAACAGAGGCATCGTTCCGGGTGAGTCGCACGACTTTTGGCACAAAAAGTGTTTCCAGGATGGAGTTATGGTGAAGGAAGCCTTCATTGAAGCATCAGATGCGTTATTTAAAGAATTTAAAAAACAAAACGGAAATAATGTCTGCAGTCAAAGCTGTTCAATTGACAAGAAATACAGTGACCAGGCGATGCGATATGATGGGCGACAACTTAGTACAGCAGCTTGCTAAGGACATTGACTGTTGCGAGTGCTTCTCGCTACAGATGGACGAGTCTACCGACATCACAGACAAAGCCCAGTTGTGCATTTTTATTCGAATGGTTCATGATATGACTGCAAAAGAGGAACTTTTAACAGTTCTGCATATGAACGCACACACACGGGGGGAGGACATTTTTCAGATTTTCAAAACCTTTATCGACAAGACTAAGATTCCAGTGTGCAAGTTGGTGTCTATCACGACGGACGGGGCGCCTGCCATGGTAGGCTGCCGTAATGGATTTGTTGCCAAATGCCGAGAGGATGAAGCGTTTCCTGACTTTCTAAGTTACCATTGTATCATACACCAACAAGCGTTGTGTGCGAAAATGTTGAACATGAAGGAGATTATGGACGTAGCAACAAAAGTGGCCTGTTCTATCCGTGCAAAATCTCTCCAAAGACGACTCTTCCGCTTGCAGCTTGAGGAGGCTGACAGTGACCACACAGAGCTACTCCTTCACACAGACGTAAGGTGGTTGAGTAGGGGGAAATTCCTTCAACGATTTCGCGATCTCCTTCCCGAGATAAAGCAGTTCCTTCAGGAGAAAAAACATGCAGAATACGAGCAACTTAATGATGATCGTTGGTTGCTTGATTTGGCGTTTTTAACTGATGTGTCAAACATGCTCAATGAGCTAAACGTGGAATTACAGGGCAAAGAGAAACTCGTGATCAATATGATAAGCACAGTGAACGCCTTCAAAGGAAAACTTAAACTGCTTTCTTCAAAGATCCAACGCCATGATCTGGGAAACTTTAGCAACCTTGCATCTGAGCTGAATAATCAAGAAAAGGACTCAACGGAGTTTGACAGTGCATGTTATGCAAAACAGATCGACACCGTCCTGTCAGACTTTGACAGGAGATTTCAAGACTTCGCTCTACTCGAGCCAGTTGCTACGTTCATGTGCTTCCCTTTTCGGGAGGATGCTGAGATCGATGTCCTCGCTTCCAAAATCTCAACAATGTTTCAGCTCAGTTCTGCTGAAGTTGAGGATGAGATCTTGAACTGCAAGCAGACATTAACCTGAAGGCCAGGGCCAATGAACAGTTCTGGAGTTTGCTCACAGAAGAAAAGTATCCCAACATGAGAAAATGTGCAACATCTCTGACTGCAATGTTTGGATCTACGTACTTGTGCGAGTCAGCCTTTTCCCATATGAAAATTATAAAATCCATATACCGCTCCACCCTGACCGACGATCATTTGGAGACGTGTCTAAGACTGACTATCAGTAGCTATTGCCCGGACTATGCATCCCTTGTGGACTCCATCCAATGCAAGTCATCATCTGAATAAGGTAACCTACTGACCACTGATGTGAACATGCCCCTGTGTATGCAAAAAAGTTAATTGTCTGAAAGTTTCAATGTTTGAACAGTGAATTGTAGTGTCCTAGTGTTAAAAAAAGTGTCCTAGTGTTATTTGATCATAAATGTAGGCCTACTGAATTTTATTGGCAATGTAATGTGAACCTGCCACATGAAAAAAAAAATGGCTACATGCAATGTACACATAAGGTTAATAGTACACATAAAGTTAAAGTTAATGAAAGTTTCAGTTTGAACAGTGAGAGTGAGAGTGTGTACTGTGGGCCAAATGCCACTATCTATGTATGTATGTTAAAAGAAAATTCCTAAATAAAAAAAAGTTACATTTCAATGTGTGGATTTTTTTAATCATAAATGTAGGCTACTAAATTGTACGGGCAATGTAATGTCACTGTGTATGAAATCACATGCTGATTAGTAGCCTCTATTGTGGATGTTACTGTTATTTCCAGGGTTGGTATGGAAATTAAACTCAATCGTAAAATAATTAAACTTGTCATTTAGTGAAATAGCCCGTATGACACTGTGTGTTCGTTTTGGTATTGTAAATTTAAAAAAGAAAATGTGCGTAAAAGATAGTGTGCGTAGTTAGTAGATCATTCTGACCCAGACACTTAAAAGGTAGATCACCATTCAGAAAAGTGTGGGCACCCCTGACTTAGGCTAACGATGCTTTCGGGAAACGGGGCCCTGGGCCAGTGTGTTGGACAACGTTGTGAGCATGGTGAACTACATTAAAACTAGACCCCTGAAAAGCTGATAAGGCCCTATTGCTCCATACGGAGGTCCGGTGGTTGTCCTGGGGAAAAGTTCTGGCCCGCGTATACGAATTGAGGGAGGAATTAAAAATATTTTTGACTGAAGAGAAGATGGCGCAAACTGCTTGCAAGTGATGAATGGTGTGCCCGGCTTGCGTGCATTGCAGATACGTTTCCATATCTAAATGAATGCGCGAATGCAAGGTCGAGATGGCAAGAACAGGTCAACACTTGCGAATTGATCAAAAAACACCTGAAAACACTTGAAGAGAAAATATCCTTTTATTTTTCCTCAGCCAACACCAACTCATTTGACTGGGTCAGGGACCCATATATATGTAGGTCTGTGGTAGATAAAGACAAGAATTTGACGTTGCAGGGCCAAGAACAACTAATTGAACTGAAAGAAGATCGCACATTAAAACTGCTCCATTCAGACCTACAGCTGGGTAGTTTTTGGTTGACTGCTGCCAAAGAATACCCAATCGTGGCAAACCAGGCTATCTTAACATTGCTCCCTTTCTCCACAACATACCTCTGCGAGCTTGGCTTTTTCAAGTCTAACTGCAATAAAGACTAAAATCAGAGAACGTCTGCGATCAATTGATGAGGAACTACGCGTGTGCGCTCTCAACAATTTCTGCCAGGATACCACGTTTGAGGATTTTTTCCTTGTCTGAATTGTGCCGTGGCACAAAGAAGGGCGGGACTTTTAGTTAGGTGGTTTAGAGGAGAGAGAGAGGGGCGGGACTGTTATTACATTGTTTACGAGAGAGGGAGAGATGGGAGGTACTTTTAGTTACTGTTTAGCAGACAGAGAGAGGGGGCGGGACTTTTAGTTACATGGTTTGAGGGGAGAGTGAGGGGGCGGGACCTATAGTTAACATGGGTTTAAACCCATGTAACTATAAGTTACATAACTTCTCTCCAACTTTAAAGGAAAAATTCAGAGGAGAGGGCGGGACTTTCAGTTCACTTTAAAAAACAAGGTGGATTTCTGAGAGATTTCCATCACAAGTTTGGGATATCGCTTTGTAAAATAGTTTTGTATAAATTCCATATGTGTTCTCCTTGTCGGTGACTGTGTACACAGCTAATAAGAGAGACTGAAAAATGTGTTGCGTTAGACCAGGATGACTGACCCTATTTTGTCTGTCGATCACTTTTGGGTGAAAATGGGTATTTTGGTTTATGTTTGATTCTCTCAGGAAGTGGAATTCTTCTTCCCCTCCACGGCTGGTCACGGCCCCTCCAACACGGCCCAATACACGGAGTGCACGTGTTGCATCATTAAGCCACATGCACTCTCTCAAGGTACACCCCCTACCTTCTACGTCATCTGAGAAACCCCACTGCAGATCGTTTGCCTCCCAGCCAAAATGTTCTTGGTTCGAACCCCAATTTCCACAGCCTCACCTGTGGGTATCCTTGAGCAAGTGGCCTGACCCCACCTGCTCCTTAATGACCTTACATAGCCTTTAATGCTAGAGAATGCCAAAAAATGCCCAAAATCCTAAACAAAACAAGAACTCTTGAAGCTTGCCTGGTTATTTTAGAATGATCCCATTACGTTACTAAAATTATCCCCTTTTTTTTGTATCTTGTCAGAATTAGGTTTAAAGTCACAGCAATTTGGGGTCATCAGACTACATCCCTGCTGTGGTCTAGGGGACCGGCCCTAACATGATCGTGTGTTTTGATTGGCCCTCAGGCACTGCTCTTCCCCGTAGGTCTGGGAAGCATCTGATCTCTGCTCTGTTTACACTTTCTTCCCTGTGGTGGTGGTCTCTCTCTCTCTCTCTCTCTCTCTCTCTCTCTCTCTCTCTCTCTCTCTCTCTCTCTCTCTCTCTCTCTCTCTCTCTCTCTCTTCTCTCTCTCTCTCTCTCTCTCTCTCTCTCTCTCTCTCTCTCTCTCTCTCTCTCTCTCTCTCTCTCTCTCTCTCTCTCTCTCTCTCTCTCTCTACTCCATTATTTATATATATATATATATTTTCTGCACGTCCTTCGCTGTTCTTCTTCTCTGGTATCAGAACAACGGCTTCCAAGGTAAACTCCAGCTCGGAGGGGAAGCTACAATAACATTTAGTTTTGAAGAGAGTCGGGCCTGTGGTGCACTGAGGGGTAACACAGGAGCTCTGCATATCTGTTAGCTAGCGCCTCACACTAGCTGTATGGTGGCACATTAGAACCCCAAACAACTGTTAGCTAGCGCCTCACACTAGCTGTATGGTGGCACATTAGAACCCCAGACAACTGTTAGCTAGCGCCTCACACTAGCTGTATGGTGGCACATAAGAACCCCAACCATCTACTAGCTAGCACCTCATGCTGTATGGCCATGCACATAATCCCAGATAACCACTATGGTAAATTTACTAAATTTATCTTCAACACAGTACTCCAGAACCCTGGGTAGATTATTTTACATTACCTAGGGTCATGCATCCCATCTACTGTAGTAGGGGCATGTACTGGGCAAGGTAAGTTAGATTTACCCTGGGTACGGTGCGTTAGATTTACCCTGGGTAGGGTGCGTTAGAGTTACCCTGGGTAGGGTGCGTTAGATTTACCCTTGGAAGGGTGCGTTAGATCTACCCTGCGTAGGGTGTGTTAGATTTACCCTCGGTAGAGTGTGTTAGATTTAACCTGGGTAGGGTGCGTTAGATTTACCCCGGGTAGTGTAAGTTAGATTTACCCCAGGTAGGGTGTGTTAGATTTACCCTAGGTAGGGTGCGTTCGATTTACCCAGGGTAGAGTAGGTCTAATGTTTACCCCGGTTGAGGATGCATTTAATTTGCCCTATGTATTGCACGTTTGATTTCCCCACTGGGAAAGGTGCGTTTAATCTGTGCCGTGTGTAGTGGTGGAGGGTGTCTGAGTAAAACGAGTTGCGGTCATGACTGGAATATAGAGGAGAGTCTGAGTCTGTTGCCTGGCACCCGGATCTCCTAGCAACAGCCCCGGGTGATGAGTTTTCTTCTGCTATCATTTGTAGTTGGGCCCTGTGGCGCGCTGCGGCGGCGGCAGCGAGATGGGTCTAGGGGAGTGCGTCTGCCGGGCGGCGAGTCACCGCGGCTGCTCTATACATACAGAGTTTCATATCTGAGCCGTGGAGGATTCAATGGGAGGATGGCCAGCCTCCATTTTGTGTTATCAGAATGGGATTAGTGCTACATAGCGGAGGGGGGGCTGTTCCATGTTCTCTTCAAGGCTTTAACCTTGACTCTTCTCACAGCCAGATTCATCTCTCTCTCTCTCTCTCTCCCTCGTCTCGGTCTCGGTCTCTCTTTCTTCTCTCTCTGTTGCTCGGACTCTCTCTATCTTCTGCCTCTCGGACTCTCTCTCTCCGCTCTGCTCTCATGCTTTCTCTCCTGCTCTCTCTCCCGCTCTTTCTCCCTCTCCCCCCTCTGTCTCTGTCTTTCCCCCAACTTCTCTCCTCTCACAATCCCCCCCCCCCCCCCTTAGACCTTTGTAAGCTTATCTCATTGTCATGTGTGGTGTGGGCTGAGAATCCCTCTGCAGACATTAGCCTGTAGCAGACAGCCCTTTTCATCCAAGTTTTACTTTTAGAATTGTATATTTTAACATGCTAGAGTGGAAAAATGTATCAGCCATGCAATTGTTTTATTGTCAAATCTAGCAGCCGTTGGGTGGTGGCTGGTGTTCCTTTGGCAGAAGGTCTTATCCTAACTAATTTGCCATTATAATAGCACATTAACATGGGGTTCCTCATGTGGTTGGCTGTGGTCATGGAATGTGTCTTTGAATCCTGGTTTGTTGTTCTGCTACCACAGGTCTGGCAGGGAAGGTGCTGAACTCCATAAGTAAGGCCGGGTTCGAGATCTCAGCCCTTCAGATGGTAAGACCTCCAGTTGAAAGAAGACTGTTTATCTACCCAGACACGTCTTCCCATTGCCCTCCACGCCCTCCCTGGACGGAGCGCGCCCTGTTCTTGGTCCCTGCTCCAGGTTTCTTCCCTCTGGGTTTAAGGGGGAGCTTTTCCTAGTCATTAGAATCATCGGTTCTTAAGATCTGGAGCAGGACCCAAAATGGGTCACAATCTAGTTGGGGTTGTGCTGGACACACAACGAACAGTTGTCAGGCCACTCAGAAAAGGATTGTGATCAACAGCATCTCCAATTTGGCTGGGTGTGCACTAAGGTCCAGCACGGACACATTGTCCCCAAACACAGCAGGTTAACCCTGCTTTCCTTGGTTCAGGGTTGGGGAGTGGTGTCATATCATGTGGAGCCTGGGAAGCCCTTCTGGACTGTCACTGTGATTAAAGACTAGACAAACAAAATGGACATAACCATAACCATCACGGCGAACAGTCACATGTCAAATGAGTGCAAACCGCTGGTCAGCTCAGGGGCTGTGAGAAATCTGCTCTCTCCGGTCAGTCTCATGGACCCAGCCTCGCCCATCGGTGAGGCACTGGGTGACCTTTTCACTAATCTGTCATCTGTTGGGAGGGGAGGGGCGGGGCCTGATGGATCCATTGTCTGATTCAAGTCACATGTCATGCTCAGTGACAGCCCCCGGGTGGAGAGAAATCGATTAACGTCACTCCACACACGCACGCATGCACGCACTCGCATACATGTTACAGAGTTACTATGCTTATATACAAACACACTCTTTCTCTCGCTCAGTCCCTCACTCACTCTCTCTCACAGACACACGCACACAGCATTACAATTACAATTAGGGCATTTAGCTTTCTATTTGTTATATAGTTACTAGCGGATATATATAAACACTCTCTGGCTCACTCACACATCACACTTTATTAATTATAGTTATACAGTATTGTTACTATGTTGATATACATACCTGGTATAAACACTTTCTCCCACAAACGCACTTACACACACATACACACACAGCCCACTGTTTATGTGTTAGCTAAGTATGCTGATACAAGCACACATTCACACTCACTCAGTCTCTCTCACTCACGCACTCACTCAGACACACCCTAGAGTCGTAACCATAGTGCATTCCATCTGTAGTGATGAAACTGCATAATGTCATAAATGCATTCATGCGTTAGTGTACATATGTTAACTGTGAGTAAGCAAATGTCGGTCCCTTCATATCAAAATAAATTCTCCCCTCTTGCTCCGCAGTTCACGATGGACCGGGCCAATGCAGAAGAGTTCTATGAAGTTTACAAAGGGGTTGTCACAGAGTACCCTGTGAGTCTCAATGACCTGTCCAAAAAACACTCTTTGAGATTATGTAATGACATTATTTTGCAGCTGTTTGTCCATGTTCATATATGTATATTTTATTTAATAGGTTAGTTTAATATGTATATAATTATCTGTGTTCTCCTGCACTCTACAACATATGGTGTCTGAGCTTTAGTTGAATATGGAGTTTATCTTTATATTAGCTGTATTTTAGCATAACATAACACTGTGTATTTGCTGTAGTTTAACTTGTAGTTTTTTCCTATCAGAACATGGTGTCTGAGCTGTAGTTAACATGTAGTTTGCTCCTACCAGAACATGGTGTCTGAGCTGTAGTTAACTTGTAGTTTGCTCCTACCAGAACATGGTGTCTGAGCTGTAGTTAACATGTAGTTTGCTCCTACCAGAACATGGTGTCTGAGCTGTGCTCTGGACCCTGCCTGGCCCTGGAGGTGAGGGGCTCCGACACACCAAAGAGCTTCCGGGACTTCTGTGGGCCGGCCGACCCGGTGAGTCCAGACTTCTACATCCCCTTCCCACCTCCCAGCTAAACACTAGTAAAGACTATACACCATACACAATACTAGACACTATACACCATACTAGACCCTAAACACCATATTATATACATGTTTTGCAACCTGTTGTATGTGTACCACTTGTAGTATACACGGGTACTGCGGTACGTGGGATTTTATTCTCGAAATAGACCAATCTACTATATTTTCAGTAAATATAGTATTATGCTTGTTATAATTTCAAAATGAGTGTCCCTTTGTGCATTCCATCAAAGGTTTTCCATTGTATTTTTTCCACTGAGGTTTTGTGTTCATTTGTGTTTGCCAAATAAACACACTGGGAGGCATATGCAACATTGCTGACTTTTTCTTTCCACTGTTTCCCGGCGGCCATGACCTTCTTGTGGTAATAATGAGGTATAATAGGGGGCTGGCACTCTTCACTGAGCCATTGCATGTGTATTCATGAACTATTTTTTACTATTTGCATATGGCTTGGTCCCAAAAGTATTGATGACTATTTAGTGGTCAACCTAAGGTCAACGGCTTGGAAGACATGCTAAATACTAGACATTATACTATATATACCATACTATACACTATACCATACACTAAACACCATACTATTCACTATACACCATACTATACATTATACACTCTTGTATACACTATACACCATACTATACACTATACACCATACTATACATGATGCCCACTATACACTATACAGTGTACACCATACTATACACTAACACTATACACTAACACTATACACTAACACTATACACTAACACTATACACTAACACTATACACTATACACCATACTATACACTTACACTATACATCATACTATACACTAACTATAGTATAAATGACACTATACTTTACAATATACCAGAGATGGGACAAAGTCAGTGTTTGGCAAGTCCCAAGTAAGTCCCAAGTCTTAACAGTCAAGTCCGAGTCGAGTCCCAAGTCAAGACAGGGAAAGGCAAGTCGAGTCCAAGTCAAAGTCACACCAAAGCCAAGTCCAAGTCCAAGTCCCAAACTTTTTCAAGTCTTGAACAAGTCACCATGTATTTTCACTTAATGTCAATATTAGGCTATTGATCATAATTTCCAAATATCACTCTAATGTGTAATTTCTTATCAATAGTTATAATATGTTCATTGTTTCTGTTTTCAAATGTGTTATGATATGCGCATGTGCCGAAATCTTATGTTGTTAAAAGTAGCCAAATAGAGTGGGAAAACCGCCCAATCTGGCAACACTGCCTGAATGGCCCTCTCCTCCAGCGTCAACGTAAATCAATTGAGACCAACTGAAACGAAGCCGATATGAAACTTAAACTGTGATTCTGAAGAAAGCATTAAATGATATCGAAATTTAGTTTAGATATTATTGAAGATATGAGTGTTGTAGATTTGTTACATTTTTTGAACAAAGGTAAGTGGTTGAACAATGATTTAGTTACGATGTCTTAAGTGCCAGAGGCTGGCCAGCCAGCTTCAATGGGACTAACTCAAAACGCAGCAGATATGAAACTAAAACTGTTATTCTGAATAAAGTAAAAATGATATCGAAATTTTGTTTTGATATTATTAAAGTGTAGGCTAGATTTGACTTCGCTTTCTGTTTTTTTTTCATCTTCACGGAAGTGAATGCGTCTTGGGTGTCTAGCCCTCTAGGCGGGAAATAGGTTAGATATCTAAAACAATAAATGTTTTTAACTCAAGACGTGTCGAGTCATTACAAGTCAAAGAGGCAAAGTCCGAGTCAAGTCTCAAGTCAATAGCAGTCAAGTCTAAGTCGAGTCGCAAGTCATGCGTAATTTGGTCAAGTCGAGTCTGAAGTCATCAAAATCATGACTCGAGACTGACTCGAGTCCAAGTCATGTGACTCGAGTCCACATCTCTGCAATATACCATACATTATACAGTTTCCATCATACTATGCTATACACCATACTTTACTGTACAATATACACTACACTATGTAAACTATTATATGACCCAACATTCCTGCTACTCTAGTCTTTTTACTGAACTACAACTATTAGTTTCTTGGTTTATAACAGTTATGAAGATGAATGATCGTACTGTCCCTGGTGCCATTAAAAGGTCAGTCTGTGTTGATTACATCACATTCATGACTTTAAGGACACCTGTTAGTGGCTTCTGGCTTTCACCTCTAAATGAGTTAGATTTGATTTAAGGTTCGAATGTGAAATCTGGCAATGTGACTTTATGTAATTTCTAGTGGCATTGGAGTAAAAGTGTGTGTGTGTGTGTGTGTGTGTGTGTGTGTGTGTGTGTGTGTGTGTGTGTGTGTGTGTGTGTGTGTGTGTGTGTGTGTGTGTGTGTGTGTGTGTGTGTGTGTGTGTGTGTGTGTGTGTGTGTGTGTGTGCTGCAGGGCTGTGTTGGTGCATCAGGTGAAGGCCCTGTTCCCCATGCCTGTCGGTTACCGTGGTTACTTTAACAATAGAATCTTCCTATTTTCTGAGTTTTAATCTCAATGAAAAGCTCACTTTAGATTCTTTGCAAGTAGAGCATGACAGTGTTGCTACACTAAATACCCCTTCTTCAATAGCTAGAAAAGGCTTGTTCAGTGGTATTCATGTGATGTATGATGTTATATATGGTCGGATACAAGTTGAATGTGATCTGATATCAATCAAGGTGTGAGATGACCTGTGATGGGATTTCTGAATATACATTGTATTATATGATTGTGTGGTGCGTTGTGAAAGGAGATATGATATGATGTGGTGTGTGTGTGTGTGTGTGTGTGTGTGTGTGGGTGCGTTTGACAGGAAGTAGGAAGTTATCTGCCTGGCTACGGTTGGCCATGTCACATGACTCCATAAGGGGCCCTCACTGCATGGAGCCGGCAGTCATTACGTCTGGTCAATGAGCAAATGCATATCGATCATATTCATAACCTGCATTGTAATGTTGTTATCTTTCATCTTCTTCAACTGTTATTATTCGCAGTGCGCCAAAGGCTAGGGTGAAATAACAATCACAGCTTCACTGAGACACCATGCTTCTTTAGATAGTTGAAATAACTATCTATATCTAATAATATACACAGGTTTATGTTCTTAGAAACTATTTGAAGAATTTTGTAAAACAAGATTTTTGAAGGTGCTATAATAGATCACAGTGTTTATTAGTTCCATTGAATGCCGCAGTTGGGTTGGTAAATCTTCCTGTTTAAACTATTAACTTCTCCTCTATCTGTTGGTTGGTCGGCCACTAAGTCTGTGGTCACCGCGCCGGCGAGGTTGGCTGTTTGGCTTCTGCTCCAAGGTTACCTACCCACCATGGGCTTGGCTGGGCTTGGACGTTACCACGGTAACCGGTGAAGTCACGCGACTAATGCATACTATGATCTCCAGGGAGCCTGACCGCACCGGAGCTCACCACCAGCACCCCCTATAGGTCCCTGGGGAACTGCAGCCGGCTGAGAGAATCAAAGCACCTGCCGCCAGTAGAGGTTGGAGATAAGAAGTTCAGGAGCACTCTGACATCGTCTTCTTGGAGCTGCAGATTGGAGATTAGAGAGCTAGGAGGATACTTTAATGACCCGCTACCGACAACAGCAAACGCACACCGCGCTATCATTCTTTTGAAAAGAATCCTCTGTTCTTCTTCCAAAGTCAATCTAAAATAAGGGGAAGTATAGTTTGAGATAAGAATATTAGGCGTTTGGATCAGATCTCTTTTGAACCATTTTACAATCAAAAACAGACACTGTGGAAAAACATCTTTGTAGCTTTGACTTTGGTCTCCATTGAGCTGTTCTTCTCTCTCTAAACTAGTATTTTAAACTGCTATCTCTTGGAACTACTCTCACTTCTCTCTCTCTCTCTCTCTCTCTCTCTCTCTCTCTCTCTCTCTCTCTCTCTCTCTCTCTCTCTCTCTCTCTCTCTCTCTCTCTCTCAGAGCTACAGTCTTTTAAACAGCTCTCTCTCAGAACAAATCTTTTAAACTGCTTTCTACCAAAACAAGTCTTTTAAACTGCTTTCTACCATATTTAAACTGCTCTTTTTCAGCGCTGGCCTGTTTGCTAACAGGTATCAGTCAACGAAAACATTTATTAGTGTGGATGCAAAACATACATGGTTGGTATGTATGTACCATGATCCGGTTAATGAATGAGGGCAATTGTTTGCCACAGTAGAGTAGATATGCAAACATAACGCCACGCCCCAGCCTCCCCAGTCACATTCAAATCAACCGCTCTGCACTCAATTCATGACTCGAACCATGTAGAGGGAAAGAGAATCGACTGTCCTGTGTGTCAGGTTTATGTTATTGATCAAACGTATATTATTGGCCAGGTGAATAGTATCACTCATGTTAACTATATTGAGTAAGATAAAATTATTAATTATTATCAACCTAATATTTTCCATTTCCTCGAGTGTCCTGGACCTGTTCTGGTTTCAGCTCCCAGTTCCTCCACTCTAACCAGCGACTTACCCGCTTGTTTTTACCATTCCTGAGAGTCCATACAAAATCTGCAGGACTTATGTCCTTATTCTGAGCCCCTTTGCGTAACTAAACTGCCTTTTAAGCTATTCTTTCTGCGGTTCCCCTTCCTCACGTGTCCCTGGAAGGCCGCGACCAGAGACATTGTCTCGGCGTCTGTTGAGGAAGAGCTTTATGACCTTTTTACACACCGCTTCCGGCCTTTTGTCTTTTGGTTTATAAATCTCTGGAGGCTATAACTTTACCATGGAAACAATTGATAAACAAAATGGAGTCGAGGCAGTTGCTAAGTGCAGCAGCCTGGTAGGCAGGGGCAGCGACCGTGTCGTGATGTTTCCCAGGGCCTGATATGATGAAGCAGCAGCAGCAGCCTCGACATGAGTTACAGCCAAGAGCGTGACGGTGTAGTGACACCGGTGGTGTTTTTGCCAAACCCATTATTCCCCTTCTCCTGTTTCCAATGACAGTGCAGGCTGGGGGGAAGGGGAGACATTACACACATGTCATTCATAACCCCCTTCCATGATGTTTCACAGGGTCGTAAGTCTAACGCCAGGCACCGGGTTAACATAAACCTGAGCAGAAGGGTCCCGTTGGGAGGATCGTCAGTCAAAGGCTGAGCGGTAGAAGACAAAAGGGTGGTTGAGCTTGGGAACCGAACGGCTGCACTCCCCTTTTAGAATGTGTCCGTCGTGTAGCCGAGGTCGATGTGAAATGAAGACGTGTCCTTGAGTGGAGGTCAGCGAGTAATGAAGACGCGCGCCACACCTCCAGCAGCTCTGAATGGACAGTGGTCTGGGGGGGGGGGGGGGGGGGGCATGGAGACATAATTGAGGGGTGTGACATATTTGTTTTATTGGTTTATGAGGACTCCGAAGCCCTAATGGGAGTATTGCCATTTTATTCTCACAAAAAAAAGACATCTCTCTCTCCTTTGGCAACCTGCGCTCTGAGGAAATGACAGGTGGTTAGCTTGGGCTAGCTACCTAGCTGTGGCATGGATTCGGCTTGGTTGTATTTGATGATAGCGAGGGATCATGGTGTCCTTGTTGTCATTGCCATCCAATCACATATCCCTGGCAGTTCTTAAAGATATTGCATTGGACGCAATCTAGATGTAGAGATGGGTCTGAGATATCAGAACGACTTTAGTTGTTTTTGTTTAAACCAGCCTGTTTTCTGTGTTGAAACAGGCTGGGTTGAACTTAATGGGGAAGTGTTTGGTACAGGGTGAGGTTTTCTTTGCTCTCACGCGCAGTTCACTGAAATGGAATCAAAGGGCGTACCCAACCGCAAGAGTTGCATGTTATAGACTCAAATTCATCACTTAGACTAGACCCATATTCCATAGTGTAGTGTGTGTACTGTTGTTATACTGTTCTGGGTGGTAGCACGGGGCATTACCACTGCCCGGGTTAAAGGTTTGATTGGATTAACCATCCGCCCCATGGCACCGTTTACGATTCATATATTCTGTCAGTGCAGTTTGCCTAATGGATGAGTTGACATTGTCCTGAATTCAGATCCTACCCCAAGGCCCCATTCAAAGCGAGGCAGGCCCTCCTAACTAACCAACTGTCCCTGAACTCGACAGGAGATCGCACGCCACTTACGACCGGAGACGCTGCGGGCGCTGTACGGCAAAGACAAGGTCCAGAACGCCGTGCACTGCACCGACCTCCCCGACGACGCACTTCTAGAGGTAGGCCAGTCGTCACCCCCCCCTTCCCACTCACATTCTCCCCGCCCTCACGCACACTACCGCGCTGTTTCACATGGCGTCACCCGACGCACACGCAACACGTGAGCGTTTCCTTTGAAGTGGCCGCCGGCGGTGGCAGCGGGGACGCGAGCTCAGTGCAGCGTTTCATGCGCTGTTGGGAAGCGGGTCCCATGACTTCCCCTGTGGGCCAGCGGAGGGGGCCCCCCCTTATAGATCACACTGGTTAGGACCAGAGAGAGAGAGGAGAGTGTGGGGGGGGGGGGGGGGTGGAATGTGAAGCGAGCCATTGTTTAGCCGAGTGAGCAGGCGTGATTCATTAGGCGCTATTGTTCAGGGTAGCTCCTGATCCGTGGAGCGGCTGTGGACAAACGTGTCCTTGTTAATCATTAAGCCTGGGACCAGGCGGAGGGAAGGGGGTTGGGGGGCACATTCCCGCTTGGTAGTTCATAGTAGCCGTAAAGGTTGCCCCGAGTACCACACTTCCTTCCCGAACGATCACCAGAAACTAGAGCACCTTGTGCCTCGTTCATACTAGTACCACGTATGTTCCTGTCTCTCCCTTTTGGGATTAATTAAGTATGTCTTATCTTATGTAAAGATTCATATCCAGCTATCAGTACACTTTACATTAATGCTACATCCTCACTCCCCCATTTGTACTGTATCAATATTAATCACCAATATAAAGTGGCTCATTTCTATAATACATTTCCTCCTTCTTCTTCCAGGTGCAGTACTTCTTCAAGATTTTAGATGGTTAAAGCAAAAAAAAGTTTGTTAGAAAATCACTCCTGAATGTGTTTATTAAGACTTCAGCACAGGCTTATTTTTCTGTTTAATTATTTCAGTCTCACCAGATTAAATAAAGTGACAAGAGTAAATGGTGTTGTGTTGTTCCACGTGGACTCTAAGCACTGTTACACCAACTTGACGTCCTACTACATGGGCACTGCGTTGCTTCTTATGATCTTTTTCACCAGCCACTTTGGTATTGCATTCGTACGTTACACTTTTTCTTTTTGCAAAAAAAAAATTGTACAACTGCATAAATATACAATTCTTCAACCATGGAAATGGCTAAAACATTCGATAGAAAGTTACACAACATCATGTGATGTCTCCAGCAAAAAAAATTATAAATTCTAAAATCAAAAAACGTGAAAACAAATAAAAGATTTTTAAAAGCATTGAGTTGCCATGTTCGGACAGAAGTGATACTCATTCACACTGGACCCACTAAGTTTACACATTTTATTTTTTAAGAAGTGAGAAATCCCACGGTCAGTAAGTGAAAATCCATGCCAAGTTTTTGGCACCACCCGGGCAATGCCAGGCCAGCATTGTATCTCTTGGGTTGCGATAACTGCTCGTTAGCAGACGGTAGACCCAAAATATTGGGCCGGATTTGTCTATTCTGAGCGTGGGATTTCCGGCTCCGCTTTGAAATTGGAATAAACAGAAGAATGAGAGAGTGAGAGACAAAGAGAAAGATAGATAGAGAAAGAATTAGACCCTGTCCGCTGCCCGTGGCCTACCGTGAATAAAACACAGAGAGAGAGCAAGTACACACATATACTTCAACAACATCATCTAGGAGGAAGAGATTCCAGGGAGTGCAGTCCTTTTTACTCACACATGGGGAGAGTACCATGCCAGTATTTCAGTTAGTACAAGTACATGACAACATCCACACGCTCACGCTAAGATTAGCACACCTGCACACAGAGAACGAACACAGGCGCACACAAACACACACACACGCACACACCTTGGACCACTAAAGCTAAGCAAACGTCGTGAGACAGGGAAGCATGGGGAGGCCAGTATAAGGCCGCGTTCAGACTGCAGGCAAATCTGATTCAAATCTGATTCCTTCTCATATCTGATTTTTAGGGCTGACTGTCCACACTGTTTTAGCAAGTGTCCAAATCGCATTTGGCTCTGTTCAGACTGGGCCACATTATTGACCCATCTGACAGGTTGCTGTAGCAACGGCGTCGGAGCGGAGGCGTCATCCAGCGCGTGTATTGTGTGACGTCATGTAATAGCGTCGAGAAAAACAATAACAAACAAGATGGATCAAAGAACGCGAAAGACTTTCATAAATCGACTTATTCCGATACATGCCCTCGAGCTTCGCTTGAACGGACCCATCTCCCCACAGATTAATGAGGCATTTCGTTTCTTCCTCTGTCCAAGGACTGAGGCGGGTGGTTTGGCGCATTGGGTCAGGTCTGGCGTCGCGTAGTGACGTCACCGACAGTCAAAACCGATCTGAGTGTTTGGAGCTGTTCAGACTGAGACGCATCTGTCCAAATGCGATCTGAAACACCTCCCAGAGGTGGTTTCGATCCGTTTCGCAAAAATCGAATTTCATGTGACTTGGGACTGTTCAGACTTCAAGAGTCATCCGGTTCCAATCTGGATGGGCTAAAAATCGGATTTTGGCTGGCAGTCTGAACGCGGCCTAAGTGGCGTGACTACAGCACTGAACACTCCGAAAATATATATATATATAGAGAGAGGGGGAGACCACATCGGGGAGACACTGGAGACGGACACACAGCTCGCTACATATCAGTAGTGGAATCGCAATTTACAGTAATAGGTGAACATGTCCCCCTGGCTCAAGGAATACTTCTCAATTTACATTAGAATAAATATTGTGTATTGCTAACTCCTCATGTAGTTCTAACCCCCTTCGACATACACAGAAAAAAGCTAGTGTAAAGCACACAGATTAACATTTTTTTTTAAGGTCTTGTATAGCGTGAACGTTTCATTTTCAAGACTAGTCGTGTTTTTTTTCCTTTTGTTTATTGGAACTCTTTTTATTGAATTTTTTCGTCTTTTACTATTTTCTTTTTTTTTTTACTTTTAATTTCTAGAACTGTGTTTGAAGGGGCAAGGCGGGAGACGGGGCGGGGGCACTTGCGGTCGGGGGTCATAAGGAGATGGTTATCTTCACGTCAAAGCGTCCCTGGTAGCGGTCCTTCTCGCTCGTGTCAATGTTGGCGCCGTACACGCGGCACTCGACGCGCACTTCTTGCTTCATGGTGAGGTTGGTGAAATGGATGGCCACCAGGGGCTGTAGGTACTGGGGGTGCACTAGCTTGCCGTAGTAGGGGTAGTACTGCTGCGGGAAGCCGCCTTCGAAGCCGTAGTACTTGATTTCGCCGACGAGGCCTTCTTCCCCTTCTCTCTGCAAAAAATTAAAAAAACCCGCCAGAGATTTACCACTTCATGTCGGCTATTGTTGAAACGGAGGAATAAGATGAGGTGAAAGTTTGGACAAAACGCGTACTATCTATGCTTCGGTGACCTGAAGCCTTTTGAGATCGTAAGTACCGTACCTTGTTGGTGCAGTGCAGAGGGATCAGGTTGGGCCTCTGTCTGGCCGCAACAGCTGGGGACAGGGTTGCGTTGTCTTGTACGGGCTAGAGGGGAGAGATTTGGTGGATTTGGTCAGACTTGCTGGCCAAGCACCGTGGCTGTCTGCCGTCAACATCACTTGCGACGTGAAACTGTTCATTGTCGTCTGTCTTGTCTTAACTTACAACGACATGAAATACCTAGTACAGTTGAATACACCTTTTAAATAAAATCAGGCATATCTATAACAGGCGTCCGAGTTTAAATCAGCAGTGATCGTGCCAGTACACTGTGTACCAACATCTGAAATGCTTGACTCTTTGACGTAGGTCTTATAATAACACCGTTTAACAACATGATCAATTGCATTATAATGACCTCTCTAATCCCAGACGTCATTACTACGCTGAATAACTTTCTCGAACAAGCCGGGACAGGTGGCGCCGGGGGGGGGGCCCGCCGGGTATGTGGGGGAGGGGGGGCTCACCCTGGGGATGTAGTTGACGATCCTGTTCAGCTTGACGATGAGGCAGGGCTTGCCTTCCTTGAAGCCGAAGGAGGTGTCCGTTTCACCGGAGCACACCCCCAGCAGGGAGCGGGAGAAGCGGCAGGCCCTGCGCATGCCCTTGTCTGTCTCCAGGTCCCCGCGCTTTATTGGCGCGGATGGTGTGTCTGGCGAGGGAGCACATGCGAGAACACAGTTATAACACACGCACATACAGTACACATGGCGTGGATGTCTCCCTGGTTAGGGGACAACAGAGTGAGGACATGAGGACCTAGTGTACCAGAGTTGCCCAGATTCCCATGGAAATTAACATTCAAAGTACCTAAAATAGACTCTTTCGTAAGAGGTTGCTATCTAAAGTGAAACTGTTGCGATACAAATGCACATGTCATGTTAAAAAACAGCAACCTGTATTCCCCTACCGAGGTGCAATTAAAAATTGTCTTGTAGCGCCGAGCCGACTGCTATCGAGGTGTAACCGATAGCGATAACAATAGGTCTATGATTGTGGTTTACCACTATGGATACACTAAGAACACTTTGCGAGAAAAGGTAAGTAGGCTGTTATCTCTGCCATGTCCTACAACTTATGTACAGTCCATGGTGACTGACAAGATACCCGAATGTGATTGGTAAAACAGACCTATTCACTGGCTTAATGCCGTCGAGAGTTGGCATTTATATGATATAAAATAATTGTATATCATATAATTTTGTGCCTATAATTTAAAAATACCTTTTTAATTAGTGGAATGCACTCTAGGGTAGTATGTTAAAATTGGCCTTGGCAATGCATATGTGTATACAGTGTAAAGGTACATAGTAAATATAAATAATAGGCTAAATTGTAGCATTAAAATGTGTGTGTGTGTAAATAGACTCTACCTGGACAGTCATCAAATTTTCCCGCATCCATCTGCACCTCCTTGTTGTAGTTGCGGAGGAAGCTGGTCATGGACTTGACGTACTTGTCGTACGTTTTCGGGTCTCCCATGTTGAAGGCGATCTCAGACTTCTCAGAGCGCGGGGTGTGCGACAAACCTGGAGGATGCACGGTACAGGAGTTACTCAAGGAACAAGGCCGGTAATCTTCAGGCCGCCTGTTCCAACGTATGTAAAGTTGTGGTGTCTGGGCGTTCATAATCGTTACGTAGTCGTCCCCCCCCCCTGTGGCACTGAGTGTAAATGCCCAAATTTCAAAATCCAATTTTCATCTTTTGTGGAAATATTACTCAACGCATTATTGCAGCAACAGACATGTGACATTTATGGAATAAGTGCTGAACACTACGGGGGGAGGGAGGGAGAGGGGGGGCAGGAGGTGTTGCTGCAGTAATTTTCCACAGACAGCGTTCTCAACGGGCCTCAGCCTTGAGGAGGCGGGGCATGGACAGACAATGTGGGAGAAGATCTTTCAGGAGCTCCCAAAACACGGAAATCCTCTCATTCAATGTGACAACTGGGACGAGGAGAAGGAAAAGGAAGAAGAATGAGGCCGAGGAAAAACGAGGAGTGAGACAAGGACACTCGGTTCTGTTTTGATTTGACTTCTGTGTTCGTTAACCACCCCTATCATTCTTGCCCCGGCACTCTCTCTCTCTCAATGGAAACTTTCAGCCCTGGAACGAGAGACGGAGAGAGAGAGTGCGAGAGAGAGCCAGAAGGGGGGGGTGGGGGAGGTTCTCAAACCAACCGACAGAGCACGAGAGAGAGAGAGAAAAAAAAAGCTCTTTCCTTTATCTGCCCACCAATGGAAACTCCGCCTGGCTCCAAGCGCTCCACACCTACTTGTGTTGGTTGTGACTTGGTCGAGTCAGAGTCAGTTGACAGGGAGAGGAAATGGCCGACAGGGGAAACGGCAGGCAGGCTCGTGGCCGTATGCACAGAGACACTCTTTCTCTCTCTCCCCTTTACAATGCCTTTCTAAAAATACCCCCAGGGCCTCAGCATGGGCCAAGCAAACACACACGCCGCTACCGCTAGTTGTGAGCTTCGGAGGGGACGCAAGGCTGTTTACAAACACACACGCATGCACACACACGTAAACTGGTACACAGATGTTCTCGCCCGATAAATCTTGCGTGGGTGTGCGTGCGTGTGAGGATTTACACTTTTCGAAAGACAACAGGGAAAAAAAACGAAATCCACAAAAATCTTTCATTGAGGGGGCGAAAAAAAAAAAGAGTTCCCAACCACCCAAAACAAGAACGAAGCGAAACCGGTCTGACGTGACTCTGGCCGAGGCTAACACGTTAACGATGCGTTCACATGGCAAATGGACGTTTGAGTTCTGCTGAACACAAAAGTGTGCGGTGTTTGTATAACAGGCTCAACAGACTCCTGAGGGGGAAGCCATTGACTGGCTGCGAGCAGTGAAGGACAAAATGGCCGAAACTAAGGTCAGACTCCTGCCAGCCAGCAGCAGCCAAATCACATCGCAGCTCTCTCTCTCTCTCTCGCACACACACACACAGACAGACAGACGGCAGCAACAGGATGCATAGCAACAACACCTCACGAATAAGCGTCATTTTGAATCAAAAGTGTGTTTAGCATTCCTCACATCCCGAGCAATTATGGGAATAAAATACCCACACAAACGTTACTGAGCTTGATCTGTGCTGACAGTACATTGTAGTTAGACAGATAGAAAAACGTTAAGTGTTGTACAGAGTAGTACATATTCGACAGGAGTTTAGACAAGGAGTTTAGGTTAGACCGTCAATAAGAGAACGTGTTTTGGATTAGTTGGTGTTATGACAGTACAGTAAAAAGTCTCTGATCATTTGATCTGATCAATTTAGTGTTAGACGGTACATATGGCAACATAAGAATAAGTGTTTGACAGTCAATATGAGCTCCGAGGGAGTTGGTGTACACAGTAGGGCTAGACAGTAGGGATGATAAGGCTAAGACAGTAAGTCTGATAAGGGTAAAACAGTAAGTCGGTTAAGTGTTAGAAAGTAGGGATGATAAGTGTAAGTCGGCTCAGTGTTAGAAAGTAGGGATAAGTGTAAGACAGTAATTCTGTAAAGTGTTGGACAGTATGGATTATAAGTGTAAGTCGGTAAAGTGTTAGAAAGTAGGGATGATGCGTGTAAGCCGGTCTGGATGATAAGTGTTAGACAGTAGGGTACCTGGGGGTGCGACTCGGTCCTGGTAGGTGGGCGTATAATTGCTCAACGTGAGCAGCAGAGCCTGGATGGTCCCGATGAAGATGCCGGCCAGACATCCATAGAATATTAGGTAGAAGAGTAAGATTTTAGCTGTGGAGAAACAAGAGAAAAAAACAAATGTTCAGCAAAGGAAGGGTCAACATGCTTCTCGTGCGTGGGTTGTTATGTGATTCTGTTTTAAACATGCACCAACCTGGGCCCAGCTAATCAAAAGTTCTCAATCCTTCTTACAGTTGACAAGTATCACTCAGTTGAAATTATCAACACTGTCCTTGAGAAGAGATAGGTCATTAAGCAAATGCCATTAAACCGCTAATGTCCTACTTAATTGGAAGCCCGTGGAAAGCAAATCAATAGATGACTGCTTCTGTGTCCTGTCGCAAACGGTAATTCACCGTACAGTGAACATTCAAGAGCCAGCCCTTGAATAACTATCTTAAGCATTAAGCAATCGCCATTTGAACAGCATCAATGGCTTCAAAGTCTATAACTGTGTAACGCCACCAGAATTAGGCTTTAGAAACCTATGAGCCATACTAATATGACCAGCATATTATTTTCCAAAGCAGATAAATAAATAAATTTGAATATAGTGTGTTACTAGTCCCGGGATCTACTTTTGAATCTGTTTGATGCATTTAGAAAAGTTTCCTATTTAACCTCTATTTAATAGTGTGCCATTAAAGTGTTAGTCAATTGAACATACAATATTTGTTTAAAATAATGGAAGCAAATTAGCATGAGATATTGAGTAATCATATGTATGGTCGGATATTGCTAAAGTAATTGGTAATAATAATTTCACAGGTTAAATAAACTATGTCGGCCTACTAGATATTAAGTGTGGTGTTTGCTATCAAAACTATGCTACCTTTGATGTTTTGATTCTTGTGTAGCCAAATACAAGAAATTATGAACTTTCATTATCCTAGTGAAATTTGGGCTACATGCTTAGGCCTATATACTCCCAATACTTGTCACCAGGGTCCCTGTACATCAAGTGACCTGGTCACAAATCTTTACTGGAAATATGCTGTCCACGCCCATGACAAATACTCAGACCATTCTGCATTGCTCAAGATTTTGTGTCACTCACTAGAAACCATCTGCCTTAATGGCGGATTTAAACTGTATTTTTTTTTTTACCATGTTAAGGGTTTGTGTTAACTGCAAGGCCTGTGTGAATTAATTTCACCACCCAACTAAATAAGTAACCAAGCACTGCATTGTCTTTATCAAAAAATACATCTTTAATTATAGTAGATTGTATTTTACATGTTGTGGTCAGCATTGGCCTGCTTGAAGGGTAGGGGGGCGACAGAACTCATTAACATGTCAACAGATTGCCACACAATAGAGTTTCAGGTTTGTTGACTTTTGGAGAGAAAAAGGCAAAGGCATGGCAATTGAAATACAAATAGGTAGGGAACAACCAGATACTCTGGTATAAGCATAAGTGCACCATGAATACAACGCAAAATGGTCGACATTAACTCCGACCTGTAAGCCCCAGAGTATTGCGCGACATCATTCTAACAAAGTTTGTACGTTATTCATCACTACTTCGACCAGAGATCGTGGCTTTCAACTGGCGATGATGTCCGAGTGGGGCAGTTGCAGCGTTGCAGGTCGGATGTTTTAACATTTAAATTCAATCAATGGAAATGAAACTAGACCAAATGGCCTGTGTTGCTGGCACAACCCTATGGATCACTTTGAATAGAGAGCACCTCCCCCATCGACACCAATGATGGGTGCTTCTCAGCATCACACATCTCTCTCTTTCTCTCTCCCTGTTTTTCTCCCTCCCGGCTTCTCCCCTCCTGTACATTGCTCCCTATATCATTTTGTCTCTTCCTCCCTGCTTCTTCCTCTCAATGTCTCTCTATTTCTAAATGTATCTCTGCCCTTTAACTGTAAGGTACGGCTACTTGTTGAATCCAAATAAGTTCATTTATTGAACCTACAGGTAGAACCTGAAGTATATGCAAACTCATCCCTGTTGGTAATGTGGGGACGCAACAGCCATTTTCTCTCTCATCACGTTAAATCCCTTTGCGGACAAAAGACATACGGTTCGTGATCGGGGCCTTAATCGGCGGCGGATCTGCGTCATCCCTCAATAAAAAGAGAAGCAGATTTTTTTTCTCCAACGCGTTAGGTCGACATTTTTTTTGAAACCGACTACCTGTTGCGTTCATATAAAATCGGCGATTGCACAACTTTTCTTAAATGTGGCATGCTGGCGGAAAAGGATTGGTTAGAGAATTCGGAAACCAAATGATAATGCCCGCGTTCGACCTTGTAAAGTTGTTTTTTTTTAACACGGAAGGGGAGAAAAAAACTTTGTGATGGAGGAGGCCCCTGGAGACATGTGAGTCGTGATCCACCATCCAGCCGCCATGCGAAGGCACCGAGACGGAAATCAGACCTCGGCGACAACGTGTCGTGAGGGGACGATTCTGTTTAAAAAATACACTTAGTTGTGTACTCGTTGTAACCCCAAAACTCAACATCTGTGGAGTGGGCCTGGACGCTGTTTGTGGCGAAATACAACCAGACATCGATATTATTCACCAAGAATCAATCAATCCCATTTCATACGTCCTCGGTCGGGGAAAAAAGCTTTATTTGACAACATTTTTTAACCAGCCTTAGTCCGCACTCGGAGAATGAGTGACTCAACTTCAAATATTTGATTTGGGAGAAAACAAATCTTGACAGACCGACTGCCCTTCAAAATGACCTTTTTGAGAAAGGACGCCTTTTTTCGAAAGCTAATCGATAAATAGTCGTATGGTCTATAGGCCCAGTAGTCTAATCTTTTCCCCTGTCACACGTTGGTAACGTTAGGTCCAATGAATACTCGTTATTACTAATCTCACTTTGTTTCTTACACAGCCCCATAGCCTAATAGTAAAAAAAATAATAATAATAATACCAATTGACCATTAACACACCTTTTTATGTCATAGTGATCGGCCAGACGTGTGTACGGGTTGATGGTACCTTATCGGGTTATTTTTGATTTATCGGCCTAGCAACCACACACGTCCCATTGATAATTGGAGTCACGACACACTACATTACAGAAACCAAAGTAGGATCTAACAGGTGCTGGTTCACGAACACGAATCAATGAAGCGCCTTTTTATATTGCGTTTCACCGTTCCTCTGGTGTCGTGTGTTAATATCGATGGTATTACACACATACTCATCTGTATTACGAGTGGTTTCGGGACATAAGTAGGCTACTTACACCAACTGCTTCCAGTCCGTCCAAGAAATTCCCTTTTCTCTGAATTCCACACAAACGTCTGCCATCCACCATCGGCTTCTTTATTGGCCGACATGTTACAGTCCTCTTTGGATTCACTTTTCAATTAAATCGGATTGAGAAGAGTTTAGTTTTTCGCGCCGACCACTGACACAGCCCGCGCACAGGAAAACGTAAAAGAACCGTGTCGTCCCCGACTCTACCTATTGTACCCCACACAATTTATCTCTTATGGTGACTAGCTCCGCCCTGTAAACTCCAGTCATAAGTTGCCACCAAAGAGGCGGGGCTTCTTCCGGCCAGTCACAAGTGTCTGCGCTATTACGCAAGACATGAGGGGAGAGGGGCGCTCTAGCCGTGTGTACCCGCCCTATCGATCCGACTCACTCGCTACCTTCGATAGTCACCAAATATTAAAACTAGCCTCGCCTGTTTGACAAGTTCGTGTTATACCACTTTCAAAAAGTCACTAATGATAAAAGTTTCCCACGCCAGTGTTTATGGTTGTGCGTAATGACTCATACAACGTGATTGGCTGGAATCAACAAGTTATTCTTTGAACGTTTGTGAAGCAGCCTTTGTGTCTATGAAATCCTACAACACATTTATAATAACCTGTATCTGCAGGCTATTAATGGGCCTGCTTAGTCCTAGCACATATGTACACATACACATGAATAGATACACATATATACAAATATAGCATTGGACAGAATGTACTAAGAATCTCGTATACAGAACACATTCTGGTTTATACAATCAATGTCAATGAGTTAGTACGTCTAAATGTTAGCATATTTAAATAATATAGGTATACAGACGTCGTGGTATTTTATACACATTGAAACAGACTTCCAAGAGTCTCATACTAAATTTAATTCTGAATAAAAACGTTACAAGTGTGTTTATTAATGAGCCCAATTGCTGCTCTTCAAGAATAGGAGGGTTTCAATAGATTCCAATGTGATTTGATTGCGGACCGAACCGAGTATAAAACCGTGTCTCAGAATTACAGTATTACCACAGTTTCTCTTTGAAGGGTATTGACAGTCCATAAGATCAGCATTAGTCCTATCTTGGATCCCTGTTATCAATCATTCTTCAGTCGGCTTGGTCCTGATAGCCACATTCCTCCGTTTATTCGTAACTGAGTTGTAACAACATGTATTGGGACAGTTTCATTTTGAGGTCTTCTTTATTCGGCTCCACTGGTATATTTACCTTCTTAACGTTGTATTTGACATTTCTCTTTTAACCTTTTTGTCTTATATATTCTTGTATTGATCGCTTTGCAAATGCCTTCTAAAATGTGA
>OLKM01000288.1:139284-184284 GCA_900291075.1 Melanogrammus aeglefinus | reverse complement strand
GTGGGTTCTTGTTAGTATGTGAGGCCAGTCTGTGGGCCAGTGAGAGAGGGCCCGTGTACTGGTTGGCTAGCGGAGCGTGTTGATGCTGCCTGGAGGCTGAAGGCTGATTGGCTGGCTGCTGCTGACAGAGTTCTGAAGCTAAATCAATTAGCAGCTCTAATACCAACCCCCCGCGTCACTCTATTTTCCGTACGATCATTACTGGCATCAAACACCGGATCAAACGTGCAAACGAAATTCTACTGCAATCAACGCTACAGCCTACATTATGGTGTTCAAACCACTGTCTGTGTCCACACAACTGAATGTGTTCAATACACTACAATTTATTGCTGTTAGAAAGCTTTAAAGGATGTTCTCTGGCCTTTATCTTTTATTTGTATATGCTGCTGTTAATATTTCTTAAAATGTGATGATAGATATTTGTCGGTTATATAATAGGAAAACCCTGGTTTGGTTATTGATTGCGTAACATGGAGAGGTGCAATTCAGTTGGTCTAGCTAGAAGCCAGAGTGAGGCAAGGTCACAGCGGTGGAAATTAGAGCATGAAACTCATGCACAGAAACAATGAATTGTTCTTTCTTTTGATGAAAGGACATTATCATTATAATTTGTTGATCCATTGATATATGAGACCGAAGTAAAGCTCTAGTGCAACAACAGTGTATTTGTCATGAGAAACAAGGAATATTTTAAAGTATCAAAATCCTACATATTTCATGAATCAGAAAACTGATAAATCTGAACTAAAAAAAGGAGAACTTCCATGACTCAACAACATGAGGAGGTCAACATGACCTAAGGGCACGCTGTGTGTGTGAATCTGCGTATTCTGTAAGCCAAGTGTTCATCAAACCAAACTTTTGTACAGTCCATCACTTCATCAATGCGTATACATGTATACAAGCCCCAGTGGGAAGCCCTGGCAAAAATAGAGCCAAAAAAACAACTACAATGACCAGAGTATCGTTGTCTGGTGAAATAGTTCGGGCGACGGGTAATGTTACTTACCCTGCAGTGATTCCTGTCACTGTAGCTAAGCATCAGCAACGCACTGCGAAGCATTGCGCTAATGATGCTATGGCCTAGAGCAAAGGGATTGCTTTTCTTGTTTTGTTATGGTGGCATTTGAACTGACCTCTTAATTTTATCAGTGAAGCACGATTAAGCAACCACAGACTCAAGGCTTTATAGACATTGAGGAGACGTGATGTACATAGAGGCAGTCACGTTTCTCGCATACAGTGGAGATGGAATACAAAGCTCTTCAACAATCTTTGGCCTTCTCTAAAATGTATTCATTTTTATGTTAATACAATGTTATTATGACATACTTTTGTTGTGCTATTCTGCTAGGACAACGGGATAGGGACAACGCGCGATAAGAGATACATTTACTTTCATTTGTTATTTATTCGTTATATTAAATGTGTACTCAATGTGTAAGATTTAGCCCCTCCCAGTTAGTAGGCAGGAGACCTTCAGTCTCAACAGAGTTTTCTGTTGAGACCAGGTTGAGTCCACTTTACCTGACTGTGCAACTGTGTGACGTGAACCAGTGTAGCTAGGCTGACTGGATAGCTGTGTATCCCCAGCAGAGCCTGGTGTATAAAAGAAAGCATCAAACATTGTATAATATAAAGCTCTGCTATTACTAACAGACTTAGCTACAACCCAAGTCTGCTATAACTCAGCAGACGTTTATCCGTTGCCGTTGGAGAGAGATCAGTGGAGTGACGTACAGGATACAGGGGGAATCCAAGGCGCATGCCATGCTGCCAACACAGCCAGGACTATTTTTAAAAGCTCTATTGTTAAGTAAAGTCCGAGGTCCGTTTTGACCTCTGCTCATATCTGGGGGTGTTAACACGGTGTGTGTCCCTAGGAAGGACGCGGGCAGAGTTGAGCTGGGAATTAGAATTTATGAATGACTGAGGCAGTCCTGTGGCCATCTCCAATCTTTTTTCCACACACGAACCCCCTTCTCTCTGTAGCTGTGGTGTTGTATGGTTAGTTATGAGAGATAAAAAGACCTCCTGTTTGTGTCGATTTATAATCTGTCAGATAGGCCTGGGATGATCCTATTGAAGAGCTGTCAAAATACGCAAACATCAGCGCTTCTAAAAGTGAAACACTTTACCATTGTGGAAACTA
This sequence comes from Melanogrammus aeglefinus, assembly GCA_900291075.1. Classification (NCBI taxonomy): domain Eukaryota; kingdom Metazoa; phylum Chordata; class Actinopteri; order Gadiformes; family Gadidae; genus Melanogrammus; species Melanogrammus aeglefinus. The sequence continues at coordinate 182,129 of OLKM01000288.1, read as the reverse complement.
AGCATCTGTTTTGGCAAAGTAAAACAATAGATTGGCAAATGGTCGGCTTTTATTTGTGCAGAAGTGGAAACGTTTTTTCTGCCAGCTCTTCTTGGCTCGCATGTTTAATCCCTGAGTTAAACAATGTCGTCAGGTTTTGAATGAGACAACAAACGATTGAGCAAGTTCATCGCTTGTAGAATGTTGTGTTTTAAATTAATCTGAGGATCAGTTCTCGTATTCTGTTGGCGCCCGATCTGTTTACCCTGTGTGGCTTGAATCAGAATAAAGGATGTTTAACCAAAGCCTGGTTGACATAGCCAGATGCATGCTGGGAAGGTGTGGCATGTATTGTCCTGATTGAGCCCTTTTTAAACAGAACGTGAATGAGTGTATGATTGGCTGAACGTGTGTGTTAAGGGGTTGATGTGTGTATAAATCTGTTTATGAATGGTTGGCTGAGAGAGAGCAAGTCCAGGACCAGTGTGGAGAGATAGAGCAGGTCAAGGACCAGCATGGACCCTGCGTGAAAGAGCTGGTCCAGGACCAGAGAGAAAGAGAGAGAGAGAGACCAGGACCAGGACCAGGACCAGGACCAGGACCAGGACCAGGACCAGGACCAGGACCAGGACCAGGACCAGGACCAGGACCAAAGAGGGAAAGTTTCTGAGTTCTTATTACTGACGAACCCTGGTCTCTCCCCCCAGGGGACCCCACCCTCCCTGCCACCTAAAAGGGTGTTTCCAGCCCTAAGGTCGGTTGTCACAGCAACCCTTGTTTTCCCTCGAGGGGGTGGCAAGACTTAAATGCTCCACGGGCCAATCTCTACTAACTGCCATTGTGGGTCCATCTTGGTTCTAAATGCTAGCTGGTGGGGGAACTGAATGCGTTGTTTTACCTTCAGTTCACCCACCCAGCTAGCGTTTAGATCCAAGATGGAAACTAGGTGAATAAGGCCCATGACACCAGAAATTCATTGATTAGTGGAATATTATTAATATTTATTTATTGGAAGGGTGTCCATCAAATACTCTCAGCTATATTGTATTGCATTTCACCTGGTTCAGGATGACACACCCCTCACAAGCTTATGCATACACAGACACACACGCACACATGCCCTGGTCTAATGTACACCGAGTGTGTTTGACGTTACAGTCAAAGCGAGTGACGCGCATCAAGGCCTAGATTTGCCGGGCGCCAGCCAGCATTGCTCTGAATAGACTTTCTTAAATAGCATGGCATCTATAAATAGTCCTCAGCAGACTGCTCCGTTTGGACGCTGTCTCACACCCTCTCCACCGGTGTGTCTGCCGGGCTGACTTGTGTGGAGTGTTGTCTGAGTGTTTCAGTTCCATCTATTCCCTTACTGGATGAAACGCATGCGGAACAAACACGGTGGAGGGTTTGAGAGGTGTATTGTAGTTGAAGGACGTAAGTTCCAGCTTCTCTTCCAATGGTCTGTAGTGTGCAGAAGTATAGGGGACTTGTTTGGTCGTACGTATTGTTTAGCTTATTGCCAAAACGCTATTAGTAGTAGAATGTCATGGTAGATAAAAGTTAATATGATCATTTTTATTGAGATTGTCATAAAAGTCTGTAGAACATCTTCACAGTAAATCTGATCCTTTATTGACCCAGTACGCGTTTGTCTGAACTTTATTTAGCCAAATGTTATTCACCATAAACCTATATTTCTTATCTAGTTAAACAAACAAATTACAGACACTCACTTGGCCCGCAAGACGTTCCGACTTCACCACTACACCGTCGCAAAGTTCAAACTCCAGGAAGTAATCAAACTTAGAACAAATATTTGAACTTAATTTCATAGCAGACTCCTTCCCTCACTATAAAACTCCTTGGTGGCCCGTTTAAGGAAGCCCCCTGATCTTCAACGATTCCGCCTCCATACACGTCCTCTGGTCCACCTTAAAACCCACCACACACTGATCCACTCTGGGATCTGGGTTTGGTGTGCACATCATCACTGATGGGATCATCGGTAAACATCTGGGCTACAAAAGGCTCCGCACTCTACAGCGGAGCCACAGCTGTGCGGAGGAGCCGACCCGACCGGACGAGACGAGACCCCAGTTGCCCCTTCAGACTCCTCTCCGACCCTAGTCCCCCACCTACGGCCAGAAGCAGTCCTCTACCATGTCTCCCAGCCTCCTCCTCTGGACGCTACCGCTGCTGGTCTCGCTGGTGGCGGCCCAGCATGACCCCAATGACCCCGACGCCTACGACATGTCCTGGGTCAACCAATACCGCCAGGGATTCAACTTCCAGTGCCCCCACGGTGAGGCGCTGGTGGCGGTGCGGAGCTTCTTCAGCGAGGTGCAGGGCTCCGACCGCCTGTGGACCTTTGAGTGCCAGCCCACGCCTGAGGGACTGGGGGAGCCCACGGACTGCTGGTGGGACGACATCCACCGCGCCGGCCTGGAGTGGTTAGTGGGAGCTCCTTCAGCATGTCAGAATGCACCGCAGTTCCCCTCGATCTGGGATCAAAGCGTTTTATAGTGCACGAGTAATAGTGTTAATAAGGAAGCTATTACTGTTGATTGCGATAAGGATTGTTATGGTTAAAGTATTAATTATAGTAAAACTTTTAGTGGTTTAATCATGCATTATGCACTTCAAAAAAATCAAAGTGTTTTATTCTCACTTTGATTTTATATTAAAAAATAAAAAAAATAAACTGTTTTATTGTCAGATGTGCAATGTAATAATGTGAATTGAAATTCTTATGACAAGGCGAGGGCCATGTACGTGGTTAAAAAACTCAAAGGGATGGCAAAAAAAAGTTATAAAATAAAGTTATGATAAAGGTAACGAAATAAGGTTATAAGGTGTTCTCTTGGTCAGTATGTGAGGATGGCTATGGTTGTAGACTCTTGGCTTACCGCAATTTTCAATACAAACCATCTCACGGACTATCGTTAACTACACCAGTCTGCCTGCTCACATGCATTTTGCTTGTGGGGATACATTTTTGTTTGACATTTGCTCAATTTGTTAGCAAGTTGTATATGAAATACAGAGGAGATTTCAACACATGGAAAAAACATTTGGAGGAGAGTTGATGCTTCTTGTTCCAGGGAGCAGATGGGGTCTGGCGGTGGATGAGGGGGGAGTTGGACTTTTCATGTTGTACCCTTGTGTGGAACGATTAACTCCTGAAGGGCACTGGGTAGGCTTCTCCACATCACATCTAAGAAGCTCAATGGTTTCTGGGTTACTGTGGGCTGCGGGCTCTGAAAGGTCAGTATTGCCACCCAACACAGGGCCTGCAGGGAGTGCTCCCCGTGTCGTGTTGCCTTAACAAACGGCTGCCTGGCCTGCTGGCACCGGCTCCTCTCCCCGGGATGATTATGAAACTACAGCTGGAGCAGAGCACAGCTGTCCAATCCAACATTACTGTCCTTGGTTGTAATGCGAACATCGGGGGTTTGGCAAAACAATGACATCCAACTGCTGGTTTTCCTTCTACAGGAATCCCTTTACGGTCGCTGTAATTACACACATCATGCCTGGGAAAAATAAAGTTTATCTTATCTTAGCTTAGCTACGTTTATTTTAGCCTAGCTCATCTGAAGCCATCAATAAATCAATTACAGTATGTATCGCAGCAGAACAACTTTAGTGACGTTTCATTTTTCTGATCCTCAAACATTCTCGTGCTGAATCTGGAATGAACAATTTAGGTTTTAAGTGTTGGTTTAAGTGTTTGACCACCAAATATCTCTTTCTTTGGTAAAGATGATAATCAAGGTGAGGCCCTGGGCCAACAACATGGCCAAAGGCCAACAAAAAAAACAAGGATTGCAACAACTATACTATCTGTGCTTTTACATTATAAAGTACAATAGTGGTCAACGTTAACTAGTCACAATTTTATCCAAGTATTGAAATATGTAGTGCGATGGGTGTTATTTGAGCTACCCCGGCCTATACCAGTGAGTGCTTCATGTTGGAGAGAGCCTCTGAGTCCCCCTCCCAGGGTTGCGTTCCCGCCCATCGGCGCGGCACTGCGCATTAGTTCTGCTTGAGTCCCCTGCCCAGCACCCGGCCCAGCAGCAGCCCAGTGAATCAGGCCCCGGCTCTCAGCCTCACAGCCTCTCATTAACAAAGCTGTCCGTTTAAATGGCGCTCTGTGAATGAGACATGACTGCAGTGGGAAAGGGAACGGGCTATCCCCATTGGCTGGAGCGGCATGGCCAACGGCCGTGTTGCCATGACAAACGTCTGCCTATCCCGGGGTGCCGCGGCTTCGGTGGAGCTAGTCCACGTTCTTGTTGTGCTGACAACGGTCCGTACGGGCCGCCAACACGCAGCTGTTTACACCACGCGTTCCTCTTTCTAACCTTAAGAAGCCTATAGCGACCACACGGGCGTGATGAGGAAGCGTGAGTTGCGGGTCACTTTATGTTCACACTTTGACACGTTTGTAGTATATTCTTAAGCTCTGACCACATTAATTTATAGCTTAGTTATTGTGATTTAGTCATTGAGTCAGAGCAGAGTCAAGGCAGAATGGAAAATGGACAATTTTCCAACCAATTGTAGCGCTGTTCTGGGTCCTACCTATGAAGAAGGTAGGCTTGCCCTCAGCCTCACCTGTAGGCATCCTACAGCAAGATTCCCAAACTCCTACCTGCTCCTTTATGACATTTAACTGAATGAACTAAGTTGCTAAGTCGCATAGTGACCAATGAAGCTATAGCTGCTTTCACACATGCGTAAGTCCTGCTATTCTCCTGCTATTCTCCTGATGAGCCGTAAGCGTGAACAACATATCCTGACATTAGTATGCTGAAATTCTCTTAAAAAAAGACTACCCCTGAGTTAGTATTTTCTCAGTTGGAAATGTAAATTACCTTATATGTGAATGTGGAGTAGAAAGGCTGTATATCTGTCATTTATGTAATAAAAACTAGGATGAGACTACCGTCGTGAGGCCGTATAGCACATATGTAATCATGCTAATGCTAAAGATGCCCCTCCCCTTTCAGGACTGCAACGTGTACCCAGAACGGGATCGCAGCGGGGATCCAGAGCAAGTACTTTGAGGCGGTGCTGGACCGGGAGTGGCAGTTCTATTGCTGCCGCTACAAGCGCCGCTGTCCCTACTCCTGCATGTACGCGAAGCTATCCTGCTCACATGCTAACATTATAACCTTAAATTCCAATCTGGCATGCTCACTAACCCCCGCTTGTCCGGTCAACAGGAAGACCAACGATGTACCAGCTCGGTACCAGGAAGAGGGCGAGATGATAGTGCCAGTCTATGGGTATTTCATCCGCGGGGCTCAGACAACCTTCAGCGGAGTGCTCAGGTGGGCTTAACCTGGTTTCTCCTGTCAACCAGTTTCCTGTTTGGGTTGGTTTAAACTGGTTTCTCTTCTAAACCAGTTTCTCGGTTAGGTTTGTAAATTTTAAGAGACAACACCTGTCTGGATGATCATACCATCATCCAACTGTCTGTGTTGGCTTCAAGAACATTTTGCTTGAACAATCAAAACATGTAAACAATAGCAAAATAGCTCTTTGGCCAAACAAGCGATTTGCAAAGTCCTATGAAGACCCACTGTTACGTTCTCTACAAACTCCCTACTAAGTGACACACATTGATTCCAAAATAATAAAGCTTTTGGGCTCTTGGATATTGCTATTATTTACACTTTTGGCATGCACACTAACGCTGAATGCTCTTTGGGAGAATCGGCACACCAAAGTCCTTTTGACAAATGATATGGATAACGGATGTTCAAGTGAAGCCAGGAGAGATAGCTACGATGGTTTGATCATCAGACTGATATTGTCCTTTAAATAGGTTTATCAATATTTTTTAATGGCTTATGTCTAAAACAAGTTTCTCAAGTGGGTTCAAACTTATTTTCTCTTAAAGATGATTAGACATACCAGGCAATTACATAAAGAAGGATTAGGCTAGAAAAGAACTACAGTAGAGTACTATATATACGTACACAGATTAACTATTTCCCTCCTTCTCTTTGGGGTTGATACAGTACATCTTATGTCATACAGCGCAAATCATTATCAGAGTTTATAATAACAGGCGTTATCGTTTCTCTCTTTTTCACCAGGGATCGGCAGTGGAAATACATCCTGTGCAGAATGACCGACCAAGACTGTGCTTTTGAGAATTTATAGATGATGGACATCTCACTGTTATTTTGCTGTTATATGACCAAGCATAACTATCATACAAACAAATATTCTTTCTCATTGAGCGCTTTAAGGAAAAACATGATGACAAGTTTATCATTGAGGGCTTCTCTATGCTTTTGTTTCACTCTACATCCGGCAACGAAATCCTCCAACGACATTTGAATGAGCCCTTATCCTGACTCTTTGTTGAGATCTGATAGGCCGACAAGCAGGGAGTAGGTTGCTATGTTATTTTTCAAACATAACCACTTCATCCTACTCCTAATGTCTTAAATGTTTTTCTTTTTTATTATGTATCATATATCCTGACAAGTAAAGTTGATTATGTGAGCTTCACACTACCGTAACTGTCTAATATTAACTTTGTATGACCACAATTCGTTCTTAACACTGGATCTTGAAGATCAAATTATTGAAACGGATATTCAGTTAATCTATATTACTTTTATGCACATCACTACATACATTTTGTCAAAAAGAGAATTTTTGGGTTTGTGCCCGTATGGTTTGCTAGTTGTTGTTAAACATCAATGCTAACTGAGCAAAATAAATAAATAAATGTAGTTCCAGTAAGCACTGGTTTTTCACCTGAGGTGGCGCTGTTGAAGAGGTTGGATTTTAACACAAGGTCACCCTGTAAATGAGACCTTTTTTTTTACCTACACTTCACATGTCAATGAGTTAAATTTAAAGTAGTTTAATAGTGTGTGTAAGTGGCTATTGTCATCACAGTCAAAGCCGGCTGAAAGCTAGCTAAACTCAAGTCAAGCGTTTTTCTGACCCTCTATTCGAGTGCTAACGACCGGGGACCATGTCTGAGCCAGTGGCCATCTTAAAGGGGGCTGGGGACCGAGCCAGCGTCTTTGAGCTCTGTTTGTTTGTGTACGGCAGTAGTCGCTGTCTCGGGGCAGAGAGCCAAGCACTCGGCGTTGGGCCACTAATGGCCCCGGCGGCGCAGCAGCCGATGGCGGCCGTCCATCAGACGACTGGCCTGCTGGAACCCTCGGCCACACTGCGCTCTAATTGGATGTAATTACAGCCCAGTGGGCGGAGCCACAAACCTGTTGAATGCGCCCCACTACAATCACTTTGTATTGTCTATAACGAGCTAGCTAGCCGGGTGTGTAATTATGGGTGAGAAAGGACGTATTTTCCGGGTTCAGTCAGGAATTAAAGAATTTTAGCTTTGGATAATGAAATTCCAAAAAAGAAATTCCGAATTGTAGTGTATTTAAAAACACACAATTTAAAATTATTGCATGTATGTCAAAAGTAATTTTTATTTTAAATACTGTGTGTGTGTGTGTGTGTGTGTGTGTGTGTGTGTGTGTGTGTGTGTGTGTGTGTGTGTGTGTGTGTGTGTGTGTGTGTGTGTGTGTGTGTGTGTGTGTGTGTGTGTGGTGTGTGTGTGTGTGTGTGTGTGTGTGTGTGGTGTGTGTGTGTGTGTGTGTGTGTATTGTGGTGGGTGGGTGGGTAGTGTGGGTGTGGGTGGGAGTGTGTGTGTGTGTGTGTGTGTGTGTGTGTGTGGTTGGTGTGTGTGTGTGTGTGTGTGTGTGTGTGTGTGTGTGTGTGTGTGTGTGTGTGTGTGTGTGTGTTTGTGTGTGTGTGTGAGTGTGTGTGAGTGTGTGTCTCCCGCCCCACTGAGGACCCCTGACCTGGGGCCTCTGGAGGAGTCTCTCCCCCGGCCCTCGGGTCCCGGGACCTCACAGCAGCCTGTTTATTTTCAGGAGCCTCTGCTGCTCTACTCTCACTGGGGATCAGACAGCTGGCCAGCCCTGCGACCCCCCCCCCCCCACACACACACACACACACACACACACACACACACACACACACACACACACACACACACACACACACACACACACACACACACACACACACACACACACACACACACACACACACACACACACTCGGTAGCCTACTGTCTTCTTAAGAGATGGTATGTTTGTTTGTTTATTTGAGATTGCATTTATTTTTTTCTTATTTTGCATATTTGTAAGTATGTGCTTTGGTATGTTTGTTTGTGCATGTATGATTGCATGTTTGTGGTTTGTATTTTTATCAAAGTGTGTCTTTGGATATGACGCTCTGTCATATCCAAAGATATGTGGCTGGGTGCATATGTATGGTGTGTGCATGGTATGTGCATCTGTGTATGAGCATGTGTTGAACAGCCGTTCCCTGATTGCCGCATTTGTTCTCTATCAGAGCACCATTGATGAGTGCTCTTCCTTGCACGGAGACCTTGTTAACAGACTTTTATGGGTTCAGTTCAGGTTCCCTTTTGTTTCCGTCTTTCTATTTTTCCACTCGTCTTATTTACGAAACATGTTCGCAATCTCAAGCTTTCAGCATTGAACATCCAGTTAATTCCGTTAAGTAATGTGATACTGTAGCTTATCTTATGTGTTATGGAGGAAACACACACCATGCCTAATGACATATGTGCTGATTATCTTCCAGTGCGAGACAATTACGAAGAACCACTCTGCTATAAATAGATCAGTCCTAATCTCCAGATTCAGAAGGGGGGCTCCCCCTGGTCGACAACGTAAAAGGTCCTCTCTGGTATTGTGAGTCTGTAGTTACATGACAGGACTTTAATTTTGTAAGAATCCGGAATCCTTCATCCCGAGAGCCACATGTGATCCAACATTGGCACATAGGGCCCATGAATACCGTAGACATTCCGCCGCGGCTTGTTCTCATTTCCTCAAACCTTGAGGCTTCAAATGCACCGAGGATCTGGATTGTGGGTCACAAGGTGTTCTTTACTAAGGCTGCAGTGCTTGCAGAGTCCTGTGTATGTATCTTTTATGTGGCTTGACCCATCAGTGGAGACACATTTGGGAATGTTCCCAGTCGACGTTCTTATGCTATAAAATAAGCGATGACGATTAAGTTTTCATCCACACTCGTTCAGAACTACTTATGATCAAATTAAATGGAAAATCCATGTAGACATGCAGACATTTTTACGATAAAGACGGGTTTATAGCAGTCATCCGCGACCCACTTCAAACAGGTTGTAAACCAGTCTTTCAAGGTTGTAAACCAGATCGGTTTTTCAGTACCCAGGTTGATCACCACATCAAGCCTGAACCCAGGAACCAGGAAGTCCGCGAGCCAGAAAAGCTGCAGTGTTCCCTTGTTCCTGGATAGCCATCTCTCCATTGCTTCCTGCATGTGGTCATCCAGTGTGTGTTTGGGGCTCGTGGGAAATGTGTCTTAATACTCATTGAGCGCTGAAGCTCAGAAGGTTTCCCCCGGACCGGCCCTACGGCACGGCTGCCTGAGGTATCGGATCATGGAAAAATATGGGATAATTCTAGGTTAACACAATAAGAATCACAGTCTCTAAGTCCCTGGGTGTCTTCTACAGAGGAAACAGTTGAGGGTTTGGGAGTCAGCCAGTGCATTGTGGGAACAGAGGGGGGGGTTTGCGTGTGTAAGTTGAGCTGGTGACCCTCTGGTTCCCAGCCTTCTCACCACCTTCTCTACCGCCCCCGCCCCCCCAACCCCTCATCCTCCCACCCCTCCCGCTCCCCTTCACAACACAAAGCTGTGTTATTACAGCTCCTCTTCACTGATTGGTCGGATTGGTTGAAGCTGCCCGGCATAAATTAGAAGCTTGTTTATGGGTCTGTGATGGCAAGGCAGTTGAATGGAGAGCAGAGCTCCGGGACGAGAAAAAAGAGAGAGAGAGAGAGACTCCGGAACTTTCTCCCGGCTCTTTGTCTCTCTCATTGGAAGGACGCTGGGCGGCAGCATGGCCTGGAGATAACAAAATGACGTCAAACCGTTTTTGGCGAAGATGTGCACAGAAATTCAACTAATTCATACCCTTTTAATGACCTACCAGCCTAATTATTTCAGAGACAGGTCATTAAGGACCAGGTAAGGGTTATGGGGCATCGTGCCCTTGGATGCCTACAGTATCTGAAGTGTAGCTATAAGGGAATGGAACCCAGAACATTTTGGGATTCTGGGATTCAAACAACCTAACTACTAGAATATCAGAACTAGTTGGAGGCGAGAGGTCACGAGAGTGGAGTGTGTGTGTGTGTATCTGTATGTGTTTGTGTGTGTGCATGCACGTGTGTGTGTGTGTGTGTGTGTGTGTGTGTGCATGTGTTTGCGTGTGTCTGTGACAGTGTGTGTGTGCGTGTGTGTGTGTGTGTGTGTGTGTGTTAATCTTATTGGCCAGCAGCCCAGGCAGAGGAGAGAGAGCAGGACTCACTAACAGTATAGTGTAACAAAAAACAGCACCTCTCGCACTATGGAGCACGTACTCACACGCCCACCTACCTATCTCCCCCCCACCCACCCACACCTCCTCCTCATCATGTTGGACTCTGATGAAAGCTATTCATGTGATGCAATGCTAATCTGAGGAATTTGTCGACCGACCTTTTTACCATGCAGGCTGTGACCCCTCTTGTATGATATATGCGTATGAGGTCACAGTAGACCGCAGACTGTATAAACTGTTTCAACCTAAACTTTAGATGTTTGATTAAACATTTTGTATCATCCTTTTCTTATCACTTGTGTGGGAAAGCAGATTGGTGGCAAGCAGGGGTTAAAATGAGTTTCAGACCTTAACAGGACATGAAGGTTGGCCGGTAGACTAGAAGCATTGCAAATAAAGTATGTGAAGAGATTAATTTTGGTATTAGTTTAGGCCAGATTTATTATGTTAGATTAGGATGGATTCTGATTAGAGTTAGGTTATATTATGTGAGATAAAGTCCGATTCCGGTTAGGGTGGGTATAACATAGCATGATCCTAAAACTGTGGGAGTATGGGTTTTAGAGTTAACCTGGAATTGAGAATATGTTCTCACGAAAAACAAATTCTGATTAACTACAACATAATCGAATGCAAGCCCTCAGGTTGAAAATAGAGGAAGTAAAGAGTCAAGACTTTCTACCAGTTATATTTACATATTTACTGTTGCCAAAAGTATTATCCCTAAGGATAACACAGGTGTTGCTACTCGTTACTACTTGGTAATATCAGGTCTGTAGTCTTTTTGAAAACCCAGGTGCTTCAACATATCCACAACTCCTATGTATCCTAATCCTAGCCATGAATGAACGTATGTTTTATTCAAATCTGATGATTTACATGTAGGCTCAAGGAGACTGTAACTGAGGCAGCCACTCCCAAGTATTACTAGTCTGTACTATATTGTCCTAGAATACGTTGGGTTCTAGCTCCTGTTGCAACTTGTTTCAAAGAACGCTACCCGAAGGTAGTTCTCACACCCCGGTCAGGTGATATTATGCTTCTTCTTGGTTCATTAACTTTATTACCTCCTATCAACCGTCCTCTTGTCCCGAGACTCACCGCAGGGGAAACAGGCCTTTATCTAGTCAGCTTACCAACTGGCTACCAAGACAAGTTCAAACATCTTCAGCCTTATAATTCTGATCAATCTGAGAGAGAGAGAGAGAGAGAGAGAGAGAGAGAGAGAGAGAGAGAGAGAGAGAGAGAGAGAGAGAGAGAGAGAGAGAGAGAGAGAGAGAGAGAGAGAGAGAGAGAGAGAGAGAGAGAGAACAAAGAAGAAAAACAAAGAAGACAGAGTGTTGTTAACTGTGGCCCACTTTTTGTGATGATGTCATCCATTTTGTCCCCGCAGTGCATGCTTGGGCTAACCCTACTAAGACTAAGAACTGAGTAGTATGGAACATTTAGTGGTTTAATTCAGCGAAGCCTTTTATATGAACAGGTTATTGTTCACAATGTATAAATACTGCAGTATAACACAGTGTTAGTGTATTATTACAGTATTGAATGTTCACAGCAGTGAACATTCAGCAATTTATTACAATGAAACATCAAACTATCACACAATATAAGTACTGTGGCGGAAATGTGATTAGAGTAATCTGTAAAATAAATGTTTTTAATGATTGCTTATTGTTTTTTGAGGTGGCGACATCCTATCTAGTTGACGGTCATTTAATTGAATTGCTTGAAGAGACACATACTTTCATTTCACTTTCATTCATTGAGCCTCAAGGTGAAGTCTTTGTTAGGGTCACTATAGGTTATGGTCACAGTGTGTGTGTGTGTGTGTGTGTGTGTGTGTGTGTGTGTGTGTGTGTGTGTGTGTGTGTGTGTGTGTGTGTGTGTGTGTGTGTGTGTGTGTGTGTGTGTGTGTGTGTGTACACAGTCAACACAGCGTAACAATAAGCACGGGCCAACCCCACAGTAAGGCCTTCACGTGAAGACAATATGGGCACACACACCCAACATACACAGACCATTTGCATACTGCACATAGTAAACAGTACGCACGCTGGCCTCTATACACATCCCCTCTGTTGTTTATCCTGTAAATACAGCTTTCTATTATACCTTTTTGTATTTTACTAATTATTAATTTAGCTGACACTTTTAAATACACGTACTGTGAGGTCAGACACATGTCATTAAGGAGCAGGTTGGGGTTAGGATGTTGGGGATTGAACCCATAACCTTTCAGAGACGGAAGACTCACTCGACTCTATCCCACGGACTGCCGGTATTCTTATTCATTATTCAGCATTCTCTTGTTTTAATTTCACAGTTCCTTGCGCTGCTTCCACACCTGATGTGCTATCTGGTAGGATAAAGTGTTAAAGGAAAAAAGTCAAAGGATAAAGTGTGACAGTGATAAAAGTTAAAGGATAGTGCGTTATCTCATATTTTCCCCTTCTGGTCTGTGAAGATCCATCACCTGCACTTGTGATGTCATGGGAATATCTGCAAAGGGTGACAATGGAATAAATGTACCGCTCCTATCTGCGCTGGTGTTTTGTTATTAACCAGACCCCGGCAGGGAAGATGAAGCCAGTTGGGACCAGATCATAAAACTATTTGTTAGCATAATGTTGTCGGGTTGCCTGGAAACTGCTTTTGTATATATCTCCTTGCATCGGCACAAGGCAGGCTTATATTTTTCCAAAATGCCACGCCAATAGGAGAGACAGGTCCTGTTACCAGCAGGTTCTCATCGTTCTGAGGGCAGATCGACACCTGGCTGCCTCTAAATAGCAGAAACACTAGGGTTTGTGTTGTGGAAATCTTAAAATACACACGTTCGTGATGCAAACTGTGTTTGCATCACAAAAAACACATGATTATCTGACTAGTTTACCAAGGTGTTTGTGGTTTCTGATCCTGAACCCTCATTCATAGATATGTTTGGTTGTAACGCCATCTAGTGGTGAATAACGTAAATGACAGCGTGGGTAAAGAAAAAAAACAAAAACAACACGGGGCTCTTCCGTGATCATTACGCAGAATCCGGTTGTGCAGCAGCCATTTTGTCTGTTCGGGCAAGTCTACCCCTGACGGTCACCAACAGCAGTTCCACCTTGGAAAAAAAAAAATAATTTAAAAAAATGCTGTGGCTGCGTCTATTTTTATGATATGTAGCGCCAGAGAGTCAGGTTAAAAATTGTGTTTCGTTTTTTAATGTTGTGAGAGGAGCCCCAGCTCCTTCGAGACAAAAGAAGCAACCATTCAGAGACAGCCCGCTGCGGGGGAAGCTCAGCCATGTCGAGCGAAGAAAGCTATTTGGCCATCATTCGCTATTTGACTGACGAGCGGGAGCCGTACGCGCCGGGGACTCACGGCAACACCAAGAGGAAGATCCGCAAGGCCGCCGCCTGCTACGTGGTGAGGAGCGGCACCCTTTACTACCAGCGGCGGCTGAAAGGCCAGAAGGACTTCACGGAGCTGGAGGTAGTGCTGCAGAACGGACGCAGGACGGAACTTATCAACCAGGCGCACATTGCCGAGGAAGGCGAGCACCTCAACCAGCAGCTCACATGGGACTCCATCTCGCAGAAGTACTGGTGGAGAGGTAGGGCGCGTCTGTTATTCTCCACTAAATTAAAACCTTAAGTCTACTAACTTATAATTACGAAACATAGCACAGGTAAACAATATTCGCCATGATGCTGGTGACTGTCAGTTTGATCAACGCCACCCCTTCCCGGCTTAATAAAGTGCCCTCTGCCGCCACCTACTGACATGGGATGCTGCCGTCTTTGTTGTGGCGCGTTTATTTTAAATCCGCTGACGACACGCTGTGTTTGCATTTTCTTTGTATCGGATCGGAGGTTTGCGATTAGGTTGTTAACTCAAAAACACTGTCTCCATTGACGTCCGCAGGTATTCTCAAAAACGTCAAGGACCACATCAGAGAATGCCCTGCGTGTCAGAGTCGGCGAAACACGGATGACGGCACAGGGACGCGAGCAGGGGGGCGTCAAGGGGGCAGACGCAGGGTCGTGGAGGAAGAGGAGGAGGAAGATAAAGAAGATGAGTTGGACTTTATGGGCCCCAGAGCCAGGATGGGAAAGTCGTCGGGCAAACACGAGCTTGTCTTTGTAAGTGTGAAAATACGTGTAGCTGTCATGACCATTAATAATCATACAACTATTAAAGCTGTGTGTGTGTGTGTGTGTGTTGTGGTGACCTGTCTTGTGTTTGAGGAAAGGACGTGTCTCTGTGTGTGGTTCATTTCTGTTGATCTTGTACTCTCCCTCTGTGTGTGTTTTAATGTGTCAACATCCTGCAGGTTGACAGTAAGGGCGAGGTGAACCAGTTCCTCCCCAGACACAGCCAGACCATGCTGGACAAGCTGAACACGCAGCGACTCAACAACCAGTTCTGTGACATCACGCTGCTGATCGAGGGGGAGGAGCATCGTGCGCACAAGGCGGTGCTCGCCGCGTGCAGCGAGTACTTCCACGAGCTGTTCGTGGAGAAGGGTGCCGTGTCCACGCACGAGGCCGTGGTCGACCTTTCCGGTACGTTGATGTTCGTCGCATGTCTGGTGTTTATGTCTCGCTGAGTCATTAGTAGGGATGTAACGATGCACTCGACTCATGATGCAATATGATTCCCGATTTTGAGTTTCTTTTAACAATATTAGCTGCAGACCTCCTCCTCCGTGTCCTCCTGAAAAGTTTAACCAAAATTTGATTTTATCTTGAATAGCAAGGTAAATCTAAAATAAATTGTTGGATTTTTAAAACAAATGACATATCAAAATAGCCAAATAGAAAACAGTGTCTCTTCAACAGGGTGTCCGCTTGGTAGTAAAAGGTAGTAAAAAAAAGTACAATTAAAAATTAAGGCCCTTGAAAGGTAGTAAATGGTAACAAACGCAATTTGACTTGGTAGTACATTTTTCACCACCACCTCAATATAAAACGAGTTTCCATTTTTTGCTTAATATTTGTGTTTACATGTTTTAACTTCATCTAGCCTAAAAAAAAAAGCATACGGTGCTAACAGGACCTGAACTGAGTAGCAGTTAGAGTTGGCAGCGCTGGTTGCTATGGCGCCGCTGGTTGCTATGGCGACGCCGGCAACGTTTTCCGCCGTTCCCCCCCCAGAGTTCTGTACGGCTGAGTTTCTAGCTCTACGAGAGAATGGGTAAATGCAAGTTTTCACAAGCGTCAGTTGACGACCCGACATCTAAAGACTGGCTGAAACCCGTGATGGGAAATGACCAAGAAGCTTTTTGCTCGTTGTGCAAAAAAACAATCAATCACCATCAATCAACGATCAATTCACGAGCAGCGGCTTCGTGCGAAGGGGGAGCAGCGCTCTATTAGAAGTCTGGGCGGGACACAATATTCAGTCCCGCTCCTGCCTTGTACAGTACCGCTCCCACCTGCTCCCGCAAAGAACTGTAATTTTAGGCTCGCTCCCGCCCGCATCCATGATATTATATCCCGCTCCCGCCCGCAAGGATGGATGTTCACTCTCTGTCTCAGGAAAGGCCTGTCCATTGGCTTGGAAAAAACAAGCACGCACATAATTCCTTAGGCTACCAGTATTGGTAACATATTTATTGGTAAGCCTGCATGTTTTCAACCATACAAAACATTAAATAGGCCTCAGTAACAGTCACATGTTAAAAAAATAAAAACTCTGCAGGTCGGTACCAGCACGTCTAAATGAAAAATGAAAGGTAAAAGAAACAGCTGCTGCTTCGACCGTGAAGGAAAAGTTGTTAGGAAAGTAGGTTTTGCTTATTGATGAGGGCTTCATGATAATTTGTACATTTTACTTTACCCTCATATTTAATTTGCGGGAGTGCAGTGTATCATCCTGCCCGCCCGCACCCACAAATGCACCTCTATCATCCCGCCCGCACCCGCAAATGCACCTCTATCATCCCGCCCGCACCCGCAAATGCACCTCTATCATCCCGCCCGCACCCGCAATGAGCTTTAATTTCTTGTCCCGCACCGCACTATCTTGCGTCACGTCCCGAGGCTCCCGCGGGAGTGCAGATCTCTACTCTCTATGCCGTTGTTCTGCGGTGCTAGCAGCACCAGCACTAGGACTACAGGGATTGCGTCAGTGCCACATTTATATCTTACAGTAAGTGGTGCTTTGCATACCCCCCCCGCCCCCCTGCTTGATGTCGTGTTGGTAGTAAAAAATATTGTGGAGGTTTTGTGATTTGAAGAAGGCCTTCAAGGAGCAGATAGGGCTTCCTTCTCACTGATGCCTTCAAGAAGACCGCAAACCTAGAACCCTTAGGATAGGAGTCAGAACCCACCCAGTGAAGAGATGGGGTTGTTAAAGTATTGGCTGCTTCAGTTAAGGTTTATGTTCACGTATCTATATGTCTGCAACACTTTAAGCTAAGATGGATCCTCCTTTTCCTCTGCAGGCTTCACCAAGGCCAGCTTCCTGCCGCTCCTGGACTTCGCCTACACCTCGTCGCTGACCTTCAACTTCTGTGTGATGGCGGACATTGCCACGCTGGCCCGCCACCTGCTCATGGCTGAGGTGCTGCAGATCTGCGAGTCGGTCCACAAGCAGGTGGAGGAGCAGCAGCTGATGGTGTACCAGCGCGGCGACACCCACACGGTGGTGTCCAGCCAGCCCGCCGGCCCGGAGGCCGCAGAGGAGGAGGGGGGCTCCTTCCTGGTCACCATCCAGAGTGACGGCCAGGCGGTCGTCACGCATGCCGGCGTCGCCGTGGTGGCGGCGTCGGACGAGGAGGGGGTCCTGGTGGAGCAGGCACTCGCCATCGTGTCCCAGGCGGAGGAGGACGCCGACCTGGGCGCCCGCGGCGACCAGGTCGGCGCCGACAACGAGACCGTGACCCTCATGGGCCGCGTCCCCGAGGATGAGGAGGGGGAGACCCTGACGGTGGTGACTCACAGCGGGCAGGCCGGTGCCGGCGACTCCCTGGCGGTGGTCTCGGCGTGCCTGGCGATGGAGCCGCCGCCGACCGACGAGCCCACCAACCAGGACCGCGCGGTCGGTGAGGAAACCCCCGGCCAGCAGGGGGCGTCATCGCAGGACCCCGACCTGGACACCACCATAGAAACGTCACGGGAAGACGTTTCTACCGTCACCACCTCCAGAGACGTCGCCGTTTCCTCGACGGAAAGGAAGGAAACGGCGACCGCCGTGGAGGTGGTGCCGGTAGAAGCAGTAGCGGAGCCCGAGCCACCGCCTCCCAAACGGAAGCGAGGTCGTCCCGCAAAGGTCAAGAAGGAGGTGGTGGTGATAGAGGAGGAGGTATTTAGTTTCCATTATTATTTATTTATTCTTTCAGATTTCAATGACGTCCAATATCACAGAATTTCAGCTAATTGGTATTTACTGTGGTGTATTTTTCGGTTGTGATTGCTGTACTGTTTAATTTTGTGTTTTATATATTTTTTTGCTGATTTTATTTGTATCCTTAATATTGTATGATGTTTTAGAGCAGAGCCAGGGATGGTTACGATGAGTATCCCCTCTGTATTATAGGAGAGCCAAACCTCAACATTACTTGGTTGGTTTGGACTCCCTCCAGAGGTTCACCCCAGACTACTGCATGCATAACCTCTGACTCAGCCCACGGAGGAACCACCTGAGAGCACGTCTTAAGGAGGCGCCAGGGCTTTGGTTCTTCATTAATGCTGTAGTGCTCTGATCAAGGAGGTGGAGACGATGGAGGAGTTGGACTCCCTGGCCTCGGCCTATCCCGGGGAGGAGGAGGGGTCATCAGACGACCCCAACAGACGGCGTCTACGGCAGCGCTCCATCGTTGAGGGGGGCTACGCCCGGCTCCACATGGGGCTGGAGGAGGAGGAAGACAAGAAGAACCTGGACCTGCCACCACACCCAACCCCCGCCAAGGTGACCCCGGAAACATGGCTCCCATGCTTTAACCCCGGAAACATGTTGTCATGTTGTTTACATTTACATTTAGGGCATTTAGCAGACGCTTTTATCCAAAGCGACTTACAATAAGTTAGGGCTGGGCGATATTGCAAAAAAATATTATCACGATTATTTTTTCGTAATTGATCGATATCGATATTAATCACGATATATAATGTATGTATAAAAAAAAATTGACAGGTGAAAGACATAACATTAGGTGAGGGACATTACAATAAGTGTTCACATATAAGACAGAACGGACGAGACAAAAACATACAGGAGGTCGTTGCATATTTTTACATTGTTGTTGCTGTTTTGGAACAGCCCCGCTCGCGCTGCTGACAGCTGCGGTAGGATGGCGGGCAAAACTTGTTGTTGCGCGCATTTTCATACTTTCTGTGTAGTCGCTGGGATGGTATGTTTTCAGATGTTGAAATAAATTAGTTGTGTTTCCCAATCGTTCTGGCACCGCATAATGGACGTCTTGTAACCTTTTTTATCGACTACTTCACCCTCCGTGTTCCACTCATTTTTATTCTGTCGCAAAACGCTCCTCTCCTCTGTCTTTCCTTACGCGGTGCTGGAACGGGCTCAAACGCGCACCAGGAAATGGGCGTGTACTTAGACATTAACCGCAAAACTGCGATCTGTTTATTTCTCCTTTTAGGTAAATATCTATATCAGACCTGTTTTTATTTATTTATTTATTTATTTTATTTTTAAACTTTTTATTATATATATATATATCGAGCATTTATGTCCAATGCTTATCGTCGTAATCGACGTGAGTTTTATCGTGATTAATAATCGTAATCGAGTTATCGCCCAGCCCTACAATAAGTACATGTTGTCACCTAGGAAACTTGGCTTCATGTTGACCCTTGTAACGCAGGTATCATGGCTTTAGGTTGTCATCTGGGAAACATGGCTACATGATGTAACCTAGGAAACAAGGCTTCATGTGGTAGCCTAGGATACATGGCTCCATGTTCTAACATAGGAAACATGGCTTCATGCTGTAACCTAGGAAACATGACCTAACGTTGGCCTCTTTGTCTCCAGACCCCTCCCGGTAAACCGGGTCGGCGAGGCCGGCCACCAAAGAGACCCCTGGAGGTCTCGGACCCCCCCAAACCCGACCCCGGGGCCGACAGGTCAGTGGTCACCGCCACGGAGGGGGAGGGGGCTGCAGAAGCCAGCGCCAGGACCAAGGGGGGCCCGGACGCAGAGGGCATGCTGGACGGGGTACACGCGTGCTCGGAGTGCGGCATGACGTTCCAGCGGCGCTACGCCCTCATCATGCACACGCTGAAACACGAGAAGACCCGTGCCTACAAGTGCAGCGTGAGTGTCGGTCCCCCGGGGACTAGCGATAACACGGATGACTTGTGACAATGCATTGAGCACCGGTTTCTAGGGTAGTGGTCAACAAAAGAAAGTCTTCGATTCTAGGTTTGGTTCTGTGTTTCATATGACTGGTCCCGAATGGGTGACACTGCAACCGTGCCGAGTCTGACACGTTATTCAAAGCCCATCAGGCACGGTGTTGGTCTGCATGGTGACGCTATCTCCCCAGTGATTGTCTCCACGGTAACATTGACTCCACGGGTGATTGTCTCTGTAGTTGTGCAGTAAGGAGTTCCAGTACGCCGCCTCTCTGCGGGCCCACCTCGCCCGCCACAAGCAGCACAGCGGCCAGCGGGCGCTGCCCCTCAAGCCCCCGGCCGCCGCCGCCGCCGCCATCCCCGGGGCCGACCAGGGCGGCGACCCGGACGACAAGTCGGGCGAGCGCACCAAGCGGGAGTTCGTCTGCGACATCTGCGGCAAGACGCTGCCCAAGCTGTACTCACTGCGCATCCACATGCTGAACCACACGGGCGTGCGGCCGCACTGCTGCAAGGTGTGCGGCAAGTCGTTCGCCAACAAGCACAGCCTGAAGATGCACCGCGCCCTGCACGACAACACCAAGCAGTTCCAGTGCGGCTACTGCAGCAAGTCCTTCGTCAGCCGCCGCAGCATGGAGGAGCACACCAGCGTACACACAGGTGCTCGCACACCTCCGCCCCCTACACACAAACGCACACGTACACATACACACGTACACCTGTCTCCTAGGTCGCCCTCGAAATAAAAGTTCTTGATGATTGGTAATGGTTCTTTTCCGCATTCACAAACCCTCCCTGGTCTGTCTAGTTCGTCCCATCCGGCTGTTTAAGTCAGCGGAACGACCAGTGAGATGTTTTGAGACGCTTGTGTTTGTCTCTGTGGGATACGACCTCGTGGCACAGGATGTAGTGTTGCAAGTCCCACAGCTGATGTGTCCCTGCGGTTTTTGTGGTCCCCGGGCCACGGGAGGGCAGGCTGGGATCATGAACGCGGAGCAGTAGCTAAGTGTTTGTGCGTGTGTGTCTGTCCAACAGGGGAGTCTAAGTACTTGTGCAACATCTGCGGAGACACCTTCCACCGGGCCTCGGCCCTGAGCAAGCACACCAAGAAGCACCAGCCGAAGCCTGAGGTCCGTGCCTTTGCCTGCACACAGTGAGTACAGCCACCCTGTCGCGTTGGCTGGGGGCCACGGTTCAGAGTGGGGGCTAGGCTCAGGTGGAGCGGAGCATTTCACTTTTCTTTCGCATCGTAATCGTTTCGACAAAAAGAGGGGATCTGTAAGCGCGTGATTGGCTAACGCAAACTCGGTCAGCAGTAGTAAACTGTAAGGAATAGTCTTTAAAGGTTTCAAATCAAGACCATGAAAACTGTCAAATATAGACGTAATACCATATAAAAATCCCCTTCTGATTGCTTCATTCACCTGCGCATATTCCAATATCGAAGGCTTAGTTGTGTTTTAATAAACCATTCATTATAATAAGTTCAATGGCGTGACTACTTAACCCGCAAATAAAGCCTGACCAGTAATACTGCCACTAACGTGACACTAACGTGTAAGCTACTAAGTTTTCGATTTTATGGGTAAAATTAAATCACTATGTTGAAGTCTGTTTTCTTTCTAACACCTTGTTACCTGTGTCTGGTCTCCAGCTGTGACAAGAGCTTCTTTGAGGCCAAGGACCTGCAGCAGCACATGAACAAGCACACGGGCCTGAAGCCCTTCCAGTGCCAGGTGTGTGGGAAATGCTACAGCTGGAAGAAGGACTGGTACTCCCACGTCAAGTCCCACAGCGTGGCAGAACCATACAGGTACGTGGCCCCTCATGTCTGGACTATGTTAGGGATGTGAATTACTCAAAATTTTTCATGGTTGAATAATCCGTGGGTGGTATGAATGAACAAATCGATTATTCGATGTGTGCCGACATTCACAAAGACAGCCATGGTTCATCGGCAAGGAATCACAAAATATCTTCAACTGAACACAGCCTGCATGACGGTGGACTAGACACATCTTTAGCATTATGGAAACTATGGCCAAAAGAATAACTTCACACGGTGTGTCTTTTTAAAATTTATTTCTTACCAGCATTCGTAGTGTTCATCAGCTGAGAAGTAGTCCGCTAAAGACGTTGACGTCGCTTAGCAACTGAGGACACTAAGTTTGTTAAGTTAACAGACAATTTGCGGAGTGATACGACGGCCGTCCAGGAAAATCCACTTTCCTTGACAGCGGTCATTATATGCTAAGCAACGATGAATTATCAAAAAATTATTCACCACCGGAAGTTATGTAGCCCATGCAAGTGAATGGAGCGTTGAACAGCATTGAGATGCCGTGTAATAAATAAATAGTGTGTGTTACACACAGTTACAGTTAAAATGTGTTTCACGCGCGTGCGTTAAAGTGTGTGTCACGCGTTCCCCAGGTGTAACTAAGTGTGTGTAGTCAAGTGTGTGTCCCGCGGCCCCTAGGTGTAACAAAGTGTGTGTAGTTAAGTGTGTGTCCCGCAGCTCTCAGGTGTAGCTTAGTGTGATTAGCTAAGTGTGTGTAACTAAGTGTGTGTGTCGCGGCCCCCAGGTGTACCGTGTGTGGCAAGGAGTTCTTTGAGAAGGCCCTGTTCCGGAGGCACGTGAAGAAGGCGACGCACGGGAAGAAGGGTCGTGTGAAGCAGAACCTGGAGCGGGTCTGCGAGCACTGCGGCAGGAAGTTCACCCAGCTCCGAGAGTACCGGCGCCACGTCAACAACCACCAGGGTAGGCTGAATTAACAGTTTATTTTGGTCTTGTCCAACTATCTTCACAGATTACGACAGCATTAGTACCGACAGCGATAAAGCTTTTCACGTTCTTATGACAAATGTACTAATTAACTCGCTTTGGATAAAAGCGTCTGCTAAATGCCGTAAATGTAACATATTGACGCTCTCTCCTAAAAAAATCTCCACTCTCCCGCCCCGAGGCGTGAAGCCCTTCGAGTGCCTGACGTGCGGCGTGGCGTGGGCCGACGCGCGCTCCCTAAAGCGCCACGTGCGCACGCACACGGGCGAGCGGCCGTACGTGTGCCCCATCTGCCAGGATGCGCACATCGACGCCCGCACGCTCCGCAAGCACATGGCCAAGTACCACGAGAACAACCTGCCGGGCAAGATCATGCTAGAGAAGGACACGCTGCAGTTCCACAACCAGGGCACGCAGGTGGAGCACGCCGTCAGCATCCTGGCCTCCGACCTGCCCCCCGAGCTGCGGCCGGCCCACGCCGAGGCACAGGCCGTCTCCTGCTCCGAGGAGATCGAGACGGTCCTGATCACGGAGGAGACGGTGGAGGCCATGCAGGCGGCGCAGGCGGTCGTCGGCGACGGCGGCGGTGGGGTGGCCACGCTGTCGGATCAGAGCATCATGCAGGTGGTGAACTACGTCCTGGCCCAGCAGGGGATGGGTGTGGCTGGGACCAATGGGAAGCTGGAGGACTCGCCGCAGGAGGATGCGATCACGGAGGAATCACCCCAGGAGGAAATGCTCCAGGAGGAAATGCTCCAGGAGGAATCGCTCCAGGAGGAATCGCTCCAGGAGGAATCGCTCCAGGAGGAATCGCCCCAGGAGGAAATGCTCCAGGAGGATTTGCCCCAGGAGGAATCGCCCCAGGAGGACATCCAGACCATGGAGGTGGAGGTGCCGCATGTGGCCGAGGGGGAGTGATGTCACTTCCTGTGTGGGTACGTGGGGAGATCAAAATGATCCCCAGGAAGAGAAAATGACTGGCAGCTCTTCCGATGTTTTTATAGCACTGATCGAGACACGAACTGTATTGAGAGGGGCGTGTAAAGATATTGTGTATTTTTACGGAGTATGTACATAAGTAAGCCGTGGTTTATGTATTCACTGTCTGCCAAAGCCCCCGCCCAGAGAGCATGGTGTGAATATGTACATTGTGTACAAATAGATACTGAATACTGCTTCCACTCGCCGAACACGCAAGAGGTCTGTTCTGCTCTTTGGTTACGGGGGAGGGACGGGAACTCTTTCTTTATATATTTTTTTGCTTACGCTGTTTTTGTTTGGAATGTAGTCGTCCCCGTCCCCCCTTCCACAAAAACACCTTGACCCTTAACCTTGTGTCAGACTGAAGGAAAACCAAATTAAATGACAAAATACTTCCTGCTTGTTGAGTCTTCCTTCAGTGTTGCTGCGTCCCAGCCTGCTCCCTGGGCCCTGAGTGACAGGTCCCCTGGCCAGAGAATCCACATGAAAATTAGTACAATTACAATTAGGATACAATTAAGTATATATATTTAATATCCTAATAATAATATCCCACATATTACTATTACTTTAATGAGCCTTTGTATACCACCTAAAAGTTGCTCCCTTCCTCCAGTGAAAATATGTTATGCTTGTTAGCATTTGTATTGCAGTCAGCTGTGTCAGATTCTCTCACACACACACACACACACACACACACACACACACACACACACACACACACACACACACACGCACACACGCACACACCACACACGCACGCATTGCAGATAATTAATTAATTTAGATGTCACAATAATCGTTTACATGGACAAGGGGTCCTACTGAATCAATTACTGCCGTCTCTATTGAACTAATGATTGTTTTTGTAAAAGTGTAACCGTCGGGGCCTCAGCAGCTTTCTCACTCCTTACGTTGCTATTGTATAAAAGCTGGTTTTGCTGCGGCAATAATTGCTTACGGCCATACCACCCTGAACACGCCCGATCTCGTCTGATCTCGGAAGCTAAGCAGGGTCGGGCCTGGTTAGTACTTGGATGGGAGACCGCCTGGGAATACCAGGTGCTGTAAGCTTTTTCTTTTTCAACTCGAGCTCATTGCCTCGGTGGCCTGGCCTACCGTGACATGATCTTTACTGCAAACCGTTTGGGAGAATTTAAGCAGCATACAAAGAGAGACAACTTCTCTCAAAACTATTTTTGTGAAGGACAGTATAGTGATACTGCCAGCAGGGAGCACCATGAGCTGAAACGACAGTTCTACATTAACCTTCACCCACACGAACACGCACACGCACTTCAGATCATGGGGGACGGCGAAAATACCCACGCATTCTCTGACACTTTTATAACCGTTAACTTTGGTTCAAACACATTGAACGTCAGACGCCACTGTATATGCAGATAATTAATTAATTCAGATGTCACAATAATCGTTTACATGGACAAGGGGTTCCTACTGAATCAATTACTGCCGTTTCTATTGAACTAATGATTGTTTTTGTAAAAGTGTAAACGTCGTGCCTCAGCAGCTTTCTCACTCCTTACGTGCTATTGTATATAAAGCTGGTTTTGCTGCGGCAATAATTGCTTACGGCCATACCACCCTGAAACACGCCCGATCTCGTCTGATCTCGGAAGCTAAGCAGGGTCGGGCCTGGTTAGTACTTGGATGGGAGACCGGCCTGGGAAATACCAGGTGCTGTAAGCTTTTTCTTTTTCAACTCGAGCTCATTGCCCCGTGGTGCCTGGCCTACCGTTGACATGATCTTTACTGGCAAAACCGTTTGGGGGAATTTTAAGCAGCATACAAAGAGAGACAACTTCTCTCAAAAACTATTTTTGTGAAGGACAGGTATAGGTGATACTGCCAGCAGGGAGCACCATGAGCTGAAACGACAGTTTCTACAATTAACCTTCACCCACACGAACACGCACACGCACTTCAGATCATGGGGGGACGGCGAAAATACCCCACGCATTCTCTGACACTTTATATAACCGTTAACTTTGGTTCAAACATTGAACGTCAGACGCACTGTATTGCAGATAATTAATTAATTCAGATGTCACAATAATCGTTTTACATATGGACAAGGAGTCCCTACTGAATCAATTAATGCCGTTTCTATTGAACTAATGATTGTTTTTGTAAAAGTGTAACGTCGTGCCTCAGCAGCTTTCTCACTCCTTACGTGCCATTTGTAATAAAAGCTGGTTTCTGGCTGCGGCAATAATTGCTTACGGCCATACCACCCTGAACACGCCCGATCTCGTCTGATCTCGGAAGCTAAGCAGGGTCGGGCCTGGTTAGTACTTGGATGGGAGACCGCCTGGGAATACCAGGTGCTGTAAGCTTTTTCTTTTTTCAACTCGAGCTCATTGCCTCGGTGGCCTGGCCTACCGTGACATGATTCTTTACTGCAAACCGTTTTGGGAGAATTTAAGCAGCATACAAAAGAGAGACAACTTCTCTCAAAAACTATTTTTTGTGAAGGACAGTATAGTGATACTGCCAGCAGGGAGCACTATGAGCTGAAACGACAGTTCTACATTAACCTTCACCCACACGAACACGCACACGCACTTCAGATCATGGGGGGACGGCGAAAATACCCACGCATTCTCTGACACTTTATAACCGTTAACTTTGGTTCAAACATTGAACGTCAGACGCACTGTATTGCAGATAATTAATTAATTCAGATGTCACAATAATCGTTTACATGGACAAGGAGTCCTACTGAATCAATTAATGCCGTTTCTATTGAACTAATGATTGTTTTTGTAAAAGTGTAACGTCGTGCCTCAGCAGCTTTCTCACTCCTTACGTGCTATTGTATAAAAGCTGGTTTTGCTGCGGCAATAATTGCTTACGGCCATACCACCCTGAACACGCCCGATCTCGTCTGATCTCGGAAGCTAAGCAGGGTCGGGCCTATGGCGAGTGGATCGTGCCAAATCTAGGATTACCAGGAGAAGGAGAAGGAGCAACCTCCCCTCCCGTCGCCGTCTGAACGTGTGGATTTTTCTGAATGGGAGTGGACGTGGGCAGCAAATCAGAGAGGCAGGCGTCGACGTTCCACAGCTACGTTCACTGAAGGAACGTGTGAAGGCGGTGAGGTGACGGCGGCGTATGTAAGAATTACCAACAAATTTACGCCTGCTTCTGGACGTCTGGACTAGGACGTGTGAAACCCACGTCGCCCCATTTACGCCTGCTCTGGGACGTCTGGACTAGGAACGTTGTGAAACCCACGTCGCCGCCATTTACGCCTGCTCTCTGGACGTCTGGACTAGGACTGTGTGAAACCTCACGTCGCCCCCATTTACGGCGCGTGTCTTCAGTAGTTTGTTTACTCAGCAATGAAGACATTTTCCAAGACGGAACATTTTTCATTTAGGGCCTAAAATGGAAACAGTAAAGTTAATCAATAAAGCTAAGCATAATTGACCACAAGGTAATATTTTTCATCCTTGTGTATGACTAGCCATCAATTTGTACAATTTGTGAATATCCAACAACTGGCAACAATGCACTTAATTTTTCATGTGGGTATAATGTTTTTAGTGTATGAGGTGCTTGCAAACGTAGCCTACTGTTGTTGAGTTAGTAATGTAGGCTAACAATCCCACATCCATTATAAATGCTCTGTCTTTTTCATTAGGCCTGTGTTAATCTGAAAACAGTAGGATTGAATAATTATGTTTTGTTTTTAAGAAATCTTGTAAGACATTGTTTTACTGTTTAATTTTCATTGGATATAAGAAAGTAGGGATAAGTAGTATAAAATAACATGACGCCGTGGACTGGTCTTCCTCCTGTCCTCTCCAATTTTTTCAGTCACCAGCCGCCATTTTTTCAGTCACCAGCCGCCACTGTTCCCTATATACATATAGCCTATAGGGGTGTTTGTAGGGAAAAAACAAAACAATAAACTCAACTTAATGTCTGTGTGAAAGAAAATGAAAATAATTTAAAGATCGCAGTACATTAGAGTCACGACGGCGTAGGTGAGGCGGGCGTAGGTGAGGCGACGTACTTATCCACACGTAGGTGAGACGTCAATTCCACACGACAGTCTCCTTAGGCTGGGGAACCGTGGCAGTATCCACTCGCCATACGGGCCTGGTTAGTACTTGGATGGGAGACCGCCTGGGAATACCAGGTGCTGTAAGCTTTTTCTTTTTCAACTCGAGCTCATTGCCCCCGTGGCCTGGCCTACCGTTGACCTGATCTTTACTGCAAACCGTTTGGGGGAATTTAAGCAACATGCAAAGACTGACAACGTCTCTCTCTAAACTATTTTCGTGAAACATGCTGACGGGTATTAGTTATAGGCTTACTGCCAGCAGGGAGCACCAAGAGAGCTGAGACGAGACTTTCTACATTTCTTAAACTTTCCCCCACACGAACACGCGCATACGCACTTCAGATCAATCAAAGACCATGGAAGACGGCGAAAATACCAGTGGGCGTGGGCGTGGTGGTTGGATTTCTTTTCAGGAAGCCAAATGAGACAAAAACCTTTAATTCAACATTGCTTTTTTTGAAGGTTGGGGGACAGAAAAGAGTATACGTTCGCAGCTTGTATCTATTGAATCTAACTACAAGAGGCTATTTCAGCGCCTGGTAATTTTACCAGGACTTACAACACGCCCTGTTATCTGACAGAACACACGCCGCTCGCTCTCTGCTCTCTCTCGTGCGCTACACACACACACACACACACCAACACACACACACACACACACACACACACACACACCACACACACACACACACACACACACACACACACACACCACACACACACACAACACACACACACACACACACACACACACACACGGGCTCCTATAAAACAATGTTCCTTATTACAAACACTACCTAAAAGACAACACAAGGACAACCCAGAACAAGCAGCTATAATCAACCACAGCCCCGTGTTGTTCAGGTGACGTGAGCCCTGCTGTCCCTGGTGCTGATTCTCAGCGTGTAACGCACTGCGATAAAACAACAACCTCTTCATTTGATTGACCTATGCACCTTATTCCAGACAATCAATGCACAATTAGGAATATATATATAACACAAAATATAATAAACGGAGGAGCTCAGGGAACAGTAATGCCACCACCGGGAGGTGGGTTTTTTACTCACCCTGATTGTAGATGAAGGCCATTCTCCACATGTATTTCATGGTGGCGAAGAGGTCAATAAGAGACCCCAGGGATCGTTCAGGGGTGCATGAAATCTTTGTGAAAAAGAAGACCTGGCCAGCAAAATAGTAGCTGAAGTTAGCGCTCACCACCACTCGGTGAGGACCAGTTTCTCCTCAATTGAAAAGTGCAATAACCATTGCACTCTTCTTTCTTCTGCACACGCAGCTGAAGCTTCGGCATTGGCCTGCAGTCAGATTCATTTTTTAGTTGCTGCCCATGTGGCAGTTTGGTTAAACTTGACTTGTAAATACTCTAAATCTCAACCCCTCCATCAATGCACTTGCTTATACGGACAATATAATAAAAAAATGCAAAAGGTGCAAATCTCCCGCCATTTGTTTACGTTGACGTTGATTCTCTTTGATTTGATTTGGTCTGAAGCCAAGGGCCGGTGGCTTCCCTTGGCAACCTGCTGCTGACTAATCACAGGAGGGAAGTGTCATGACGGTAGCCTCACCTGATTGGTTCCTTCTTTTTTTTTCTTCAACAAGGGATGCCATCGTCGGGCTGACTTCGTCACGGACATACAGTGGTGCAATGTCGTGTTTGACCGTGGATTCAGTACTTACATTTTAAGAAGGGGCCGCTGTTTCTCGCACATTTTGAAATGCTGAATGAGACGAGAAAAATGTGGAAGATATGACAGCAACAACAAGCACCAAAGAATAACCACAACTGTTTAATATAAATGTTTTTTATGGGATGTCTAAAAAAACAGGGAAGCCTGGCTTCCTTGGCCTTCCGGGAGAGAATACGCCACTGGGAAATACCCACCATTCTCTGATTCTTTAACCATTAACCTTGCTAGCAAACATTCTAACATCACGCCACACGCACACGCACACACACACACACACACACCACACATCACACACACACACACACACACAACACGACACCGCACTGCATTGCAGATAATTAATTAATTCAGATTGTCACAATAATCGTTTACATGGACAAGGAAGTCCTACTGAATCAATTAATGCCGTTTCTATTGAACTAATGATTGTTTTTTGTAAAAGTGTAACGTCGTGGCCTCAGCAGCTTTCTCACTCCTTACGTGCTTATTGTATAAAAGCTGGTTGTTGGCTGCGGCAATAATTGCTTGCGGCCATACCACCCTGAACACGCCCGATCCTCCTTCTGATCTCGGGAAGCTAAGCCAGGCTCCGGGCCTGGTTAGTACTTGGATGGGAGACCGCCTGGGAATACCAGGTGCTGTAAGCTTTTTCTTTTTCAACTCGAGCTCATTGCCCCCGTGGCCTGGCCTACCGTTGACCTGATCTTTACTGCAAACCGTTTGGGGGAATTTAAGCAACATGCAAAGACTGACAACGTCTCTCTAAACTATTTTCGTGAAACATGCTGACGGTATAGTTATAGGCTACTGCCAGCAGGGAGCACCAGAGAGCTGAGACGAGACTTCTACATTTCTTAAACTTTCACCCACACGAACACGCGCACGCACTTCAGATCAATCAAAGACCATGGGAAGACGGCGAAAATACCAGTGGCGTGGCGTGGTGGTTGGATTTCTTTTCAGGAAGCCAAATGAGACAAAACCTTTAATCAACATGCTTTTTTGAAGGTGGGGGACAGAAAAGAGTATACGTCGCAGCTTGTATCTATTGAATCTAACTACAAGAGCTATTTCAGCGCCTGGTAATTTTACCAGGACTTACACACGCCTGTTATCTGACAGACACACGCGCTCGCTCTCTGCTCTCTCTCGTGCGCTCCACACACACACACACACACACACACACACACACACACACACACACACACACACACACACCACACACACCACACACACACACACACACACACACACACACACACACACACACACACACACACGGCTCCTATAACAATGTTCCTTATACAACACTACCTAAAAGACAACACAAGACAACCCAGAACAAGCAGCTATAATCAACCACAGCCCCGTGTGTTCAGGTGACGTGAGCCCTGCTGTCCCTGGTGCTGATTCTCAGCGTTAACGACCGCGATTAAAAACAACAACCTCATTTGAATTGACCAATGCAACTTATTCCAGACAAATCAATGCACAATTAGGAATATAATAACACAAAAAATAATAAACGGAGAGCTCAGGGAACAGTAATGCCACACCGGGAGGTGGGTTTTTTACTCACCCTGATTTGTAGAATGAAAGGCCATTCTCCACATGTATTTTCATGGTGGCGAAGAGGTTCAATAAGAGGACCCAGGGATCGTTCAGGGTGCATGCATCTTTGTGAAAGAAGACCCTGGCCAAGCAAAATAGTAGCTGAAGTTTAGCGCTACCACCACTCGGTGGAGGACAGTTCTCCTCATTGAAAGTGCAATAACCATGCACTCTTCTTTCTCTGCACACGCAGCTGAAGCTTCGGCATTGGCCTGCAGTCAGATTCATTTTTAGTTTGCTGCCCATGTGGCCAGTTTTGGTTAAACTTGACTTGTAAATTACTCTAAATCTCTCAACCCTCCATCAAATGCACATTGCTTATACGACAATTATAATAAAAATGCAAAAGTGCAAATCTCCCGCCATTTGTTTACGTTGACGTTGATTCTTTGATTTGATTGGTCTGAAGCCAAGGGCCCGGTGGCTTCCCTTGGCACCCTGCTGACTAATCACAGGAGGGAAGTGTCATGACGGTAGCCCTCACCTGATTGGTTCCTTCTTCTTTTTTTTCTTCAACACAGGGATGCCATCTCGGGCTGACTTCGTCACGGACATACAGTGTGCAATGTGTCGTGTTTTGACCGTGCATTCCAGTACTTACAATTTTAGAGGGGCGCTGTTTCGCACATTTTGAAAATGCTGAATGAGACGAGAAAATGTGGAAGATATGACAGCAACACCAGCACCAAAGAATAACCACAACTGTTAATATAAAATGTTTTTATGGATGTCTAAAAAACAGGGAAGCCTGGCTTCCCTTGGCCTTCGGGAGAATACGCCACTGGGAAATACCCACCAATTCTCTGATTCTTTAACCATTAACCTTGCTACAAACATTTAACATCACGCACACGCACACGCACACCGCACACACACCACACACACACACACACACACACACACACACACCACACACACACACACACACACACGCACGCATTGCAGATAATTAATTAATTCAGATGTCACAATAATCGTTTACATGGACAAGGAGTCCTACTGAATCAATTAATGCCGTTCCTATTGGAACTAATGATTGTTTTTGTGAACAAAGTGTAAACGTCGTGCCTCAGCAGCTTTTCCACTCCTTACGTGCTATTGTATAAAAGCTGGGTTTTGCTGCGGCAATAAATTGCTTACGGCCCATACCACCTCTGAACACGCGCCGATCTCGTCTGATCTCGGAAGCTAAGGCAGGGTCGGGCCTGGTTAGTACTTGGATGGGAGACCGCCTGGGAATACCAGGTGCTGTAAAGCTTTTTCTTTTTTCAACTCGAGCTCATTGCCTCCCGTGGCCTGGCCTACCGTTGACCTGATCTTTACTGCAAACCGTTTGGGGGGAATTTAAGCAACATGCAAAAGACTGACAACTTCTCTCTAAACTATTTTCGTGTGAAACATGCTGACGGTATAGTTATAGGGCTACTGCCAGCGAGGGAGCCACCAGAGAGCTGAGACGAGACTTCTACATTTCTTAAACTTTCACCCACACGAACCACGCGCACGCACTTCAGATTCATTCAAGACCATGGGAAGACGGCGAAAATACCAGTGGCGTGGCGTGCGTCGGTTGGATATTCTTTTCATGGAAGCCAAATGAGGACAAAAACCTTTAATTCAACATGCTTTTTTGAAGGTGGGGGCCAGAAAAGAGTATACGTCGCAGCTGTATCTATTTGAATCTAACTACAAGAGCTATTTTCAGCGCCTGGTAATTTTACCAGGACTTACACCACGCCTGTTATCTGACAGACACACGCGCTCGCTCTCTGCTTCTCTCTCGTGCGCTCCACACACACACAGACACACACACACACACACACACACACCACACACACACACACACACACACACACACACACACACACACACACACACACACACACACACACACACACCACACACACGGCTCCTATAGACAATGTTCCTTTATACAACATTACTAAAGACAACACAAGACAACCCAGAACAAGCAGCTATAATCAAACACAGCCCCGTGTGTTCAGGTGACGTGAGCCTGCTGTCCTGTGCTGATTCTCAGCGTAACGACCGCGATAAAACAACAACCTCATTTTGATTGACCATATGAACTTTATTCCAGACAATCAATGCACCATTAGGAATATACTCACACAAAAAATAATAAACGGAGAGCTCAGGGAACAGTAATTGCCACACCGGAGGTGGTTTTTTACTCACCCTGATTGTAGATAAGGCCATTCTCCACATGTATTTCAATGGTGGCGAAGAGGTCAATAAGAGACCCAGGGATCGTTCAGGTGCATGCATCTTTGTGAACAAGAAGACCTGGCAAGCAAAATAGTAGCTGAAGTTCTAGCGCTACTCACCACTCGGTGAGGACAGTTCTCCTCATTGAAAGTGCAATAACCATGCACTCTTCTTTCTCTGCACACGCAGCTGAAGCTTCGGCATTGGTCCTGCAGTCAGGATTCATTTTTGTTAGTTGCTGCCCATGTGGCCAGTTTTGGTTATAACACTTGACTTGTAAATACTTTCTAATCTCAACCCTCCATCAATGCACTTGCTTAATACGGACAATATAATAAAAATGCAAAAGTGCAAATCTCCCGCCATTTGTTTACGTTGACGTTGATTCTTTGATTTGTGATTGGTCTGAAGCCAAGGGCCCGGTGGCTTCCCTTGGCACCCTGCTGACTAATCACAGGAGGGAAGTGTCATGACGGTAGCCTCACCTGATTGGTTCCTTCTTTTTTTTCTTCAACAAGGGATGCCATCTCGGGCTGACTTCGTCACGGACATACAGTGTGCAATGTCGTGTTTGACCGTGCATTCAGTACTTACAATTTAGAGGGGCGCTGTTTCGCACATTTTGAAATGCTGAATGAGACGAGAAAATGTGGAAGATATGACAGCAACACAGCACCAAAGAATAACCACAACTGTTAATATAAATGTTTTTATGGGATGTCTAAAAAACAGGGAAGCCTGGCTTCCCTTGGCCTTCGGGAGAATACGCCACTGGGAAATACCCACCGATCTCGGAATCTAAGCAGGCTCCGCGCCTGGCCTAGTACTTGGTGGGAGACCGCCTGGGAATACCAGGCCTGAACTGTGCTATTTTCACTCGAGCTCATGCCCGTGGCCTGGCCTACCGTGACATGATCTTTACTGCAAACCGTTTGGGAGAATTTAAGCAGCATACAAAGAGAGACAACTTCTCTCAAAACTATTTTTGTGAAGGACAGTATAGTGATACTGCCAGCAGGGAGCACCATGAGCTGAAACGACAGTTCTACATTAACCTTCACCCACACGAACACGCACACGCACTTCAGATCATGGGGGGACGGCGAAAATACCCACGCATTCTCTGACACTTTATAACCGTTAACTTTGGTTCAAACATTGAACGTCAGACGCACTGTATTGCAGATAATTAATTAATTCAGATGTCACAATAATCGTTTACATGGACAAGGAGTCCTACTGAATCAATTACTGCCGTCTCTATTGAACTAATGATTGTTTTTGTAAAAGTGTAACGTCGGGCCTCAGCAGCTTTCTCACTCCTTACGTGCTATTGTATAAAAGCTGGTTTTGCTGCGGCAATAATTGCTTACGGCCATACCACCCTGAACACGCCCGATCTCGTCTGATC
Source organism: Melanogrammus aeglefinus (assembly GCA_900291075.1). Taxonomy (NCBI): domain Eukaryota; kingdom Metazoa; phylum Chordata; class Actinopteri; order Gadiformes; family Gadidae; genus Melanogrammus; species Melanogrammus aeglefinus. The sequence continues at coordinate 147,555 of OLKM01000288.1, read as the reverse complement.
TCGGAAGCTAAGCAGGGTCGGGCCTGGTTAGTACTTGGATGGGAGACCGCCTGGGAATACCAGGTGCTGTAAGCTTTTTCTTTTTCAACTCGAGCTCATTGCCCCCGTGGCCTGGCCTACCGTTGACCTGATCTTTACTGCAAACCGTTTGGGGGAATTTAAGCAACATGCAAAGACTGACAACGTCTCTCTAAACTATTTTCGTGAAACATGCTGACGGTATAGTTATAGGCTACTGCCAGCAGGGAGCACCAGAGAGCTGAGACGAGACTTCTACATTTCTTAAACTTTCACCCACACGAACACGCGCACGCACTTCAGATCAATCAAAGACCATGGGAAGACGGCGAAAATACCAGTGGCGTGGCGTGGTGGTTGGATTTCTTTTCAGGAAGCCAAATGAGACAAAACCTTTAATCAACATGCTTTTTTGAAGGTGGGGGACAGAAAAGAGTATACGTCGCAGCTTGTATCTATTGAATCTAACTACAAGAGCTATTTCAGCGCCTGGTAATTTTACCAGGACTTACACACGCCTGTTATCTGACAGACACACGCGCTCGCTCTCTGCTCTCTCTCGTGCGCTCCACACACACACACACACACACACACACACACACACACACACACACACACACACACACACACACACACACACACACACACACACACACACACACACACACACACACACACACACACACACACACACACACACACACGGCTCCTATAACAATGTTCCTTATACAACACTACCTAAAAGACAACACAAGACAACCCAGAACAAGCAGCTATAATCAACCACAGCCCCGTGTGTTCAGGTGACGTGAGCCCTGCTGTCCCTGGTGCTGATTCTCAGCGTTAACGACCGCGATAAAACAACAACCTCATTTGATTGACCAATGCAACTTATTCCAGACAATCAATGCACAATTAGGAATATAATAACACAAAAAATAATAAACGGAGAGCTCAGGGAACAGTAATGCCACACCGGGAGGTGGGTTTTTTACTCACCCTGATTGTAGATGAAGGCCATTCTCCACATGTATTTCATGGTGGCGAAGAGGTCAATAAGAGACCCAGGGATCGTTCAGGGTGCATGAATCTTTGTGAAAAAGAAGACCTGGCCAGCAAAATAGTAGCTGAAGTTTAGCGCTACCACCACTCGGTGAGGACAGTTCTCCTCATTGAAAGTGCAATAACCATGCACTCTTCTTTCTCTGCACACGCAGCTGAAGCTTCGGCATTGGCCTGCAGTCAGATTCATTTTTTAGTTGCTGCCCATGTGGCAGTTTGGTTAAACTTGACTTGTAAATACTCTAAATCTCAACCCTCCATCAATGCACTTGCTTATACGACAATATAATAAAAATGCAAAAGTGCAAATCTCCCGCCATTTGTTTACGTTGACGTTGATTCTTTGATTTGATTGGTCTGAAGCCAAGGGCCCGGTGGCTTCCCTTGGCACCCTGCTGACTAATCACAGGAGGGAAGTGTCATGACGGTAGCCTCACCTGATTGGTTCCTTCTTTTTTTTCTTCAACAAGGGATGCCATCTCGGGCTGACTTCGTCACGGACATACAGTGTGCAATGTCGTGTTTGACCGTGCATTCAGTACTTACAATTTAGAGGGGCGCTGTTTCGCACATTTTGAAATGCTGAATGAGACGAGAAAATGTGGAAGATATGACAGCAACACAGCACCAAAGAATAACCACAACTGTTAATATAAATGTTTTTATGGGATGTCTAAAAAACAGGGAAGCCTGGCTTCCCTTGGCCTTCGGGAGAATACGCCACTGGGAAATACCCACCAATTCTCTGATTCTTTAACCATTAACCTTGCTACAAACATTTAACATCACGCACACACACACACACACACACACACACACACACACACACACACACACACACACACACACACACACACACACACACACACACACACACACACACACACACACACACACACGCACGCATTGCAGATAATTAATTAATTTAGATGTCACAATAATCGTTTACATGGACAAGGGGTCCTACTGAATCAATTACTGGCCGTTTCTATTGAACTAATGATTGTTTTTGTAAAAGTGTAACGTCGTGCCTCAGCAGCTTTCTCACTCCTTACGTGCTATTGTATAAAAGCTGGTTTTGCTGCGGCAATAATTGCTTACGGCCATACCACCCTGAACACGCCCGATCTCGTCTGATCTCGGAAGCTAAGCAGGGTCGGGCCTGGTTAGTACTTGGATGGGAGACCGCCTGGGAATACCAGGTGCTGTAAGCTTTTTCTTTTTCAACTCGAGCTCATTGCCTCGGTGGCCTGGCCTACCGTGACATGATCTTTACTGCAAACCGTTTGGGAGAATTTAAGCAGCATACAAAGAGAGACAACTTCTCTCAAAACTATTTTTGTGAAGGACAGTATAGTGATACTGCCAGCAGGGAGCACCATGAGCTGAAACGACAGTTCTACATTAACTTTCACCCACACGCACTTCAGATCATGGGAGGACGGTGAAAATACCCACCCATTCTCTGACACTTTAACCGTTAACCTTGGTTCAAACATTTAACGTCAGACGCACTGTGTTGCAGATAATTAATTAATTCAGATGTCACAATAATCGTGTTACGACCCCAAATAGTATCCAGGGGGATCTGGGGAGTAACAAAGAATATTTTTAGGTTCTGGGGGACAAGGAGGAGACACGGACAGAGGTAACGGTAAGCAAAAAGGTTTATTGATGGGCCAAAGAACTAAGAACCACTTTCCCAAAAGAGGAAAGCACATATCAAAAGAACTCCAAACCAACCAAATACTCCACTACTCAGAACTACAACAACGGCACTCCGTCACTAGCTCCCACACACAAACAACACAAAAGGCCCTGTGCAGCTGTCTGCTCCCAGCTGGTATAGCCCTCAGATGAGCACAGGTGCACTACATTTCATGATTGCCAGGGTTGCAATCAGAAAGGGGGGGGGAAAGGTCATCTGGGGAGAGAACACAATAAAACACAAACACAACACAAACACAACACAAACACAACACAAACACAACACAAACACAACACAAACACAACACAAACACAACACACTAGATCCGTAACACTCCCTCCCATAAGAGCAAACATGTAATTTTGCAACATCAGAGCCACCACAAACTCTAATTGTCACCACATGGGAAACCGACTACTTGCTTCACCATTCAGGTGGGTCAGTTACCTGTACATTCAACCCCAAAAAAATGTAAAATGGGTAACCTACTCTCTTCCCACCTTACCTGCGGGATAGTGCGTCCTCCACAACATTCTCTGTCCCCTTCTTGTGTTGGATCTCCAGATTGTAACCCTGCACTAACAAAGCCCAACAAATTAACCTTTGGTTATGGTTGTACATCTGGGCTAGGAACATGAGAGGGTTATGGTCAGTATACACAGCCACTAGCGCGGAACTGGAACCAACATACACCTCGAAATGCTGCAGCACCCGTAGCATGCCTAAGGTCTCCTTCTCTATCGTGGAGTAGTTCAGCTTATGTCTTTTGAACTTAACTGAGAAGTAGCACACAGGATGGCACACATCTCCCCCTCCTTCCTGCAGCAGCACAGCACAGGCTCCAGAAGCACTGGCGTCAACCTCTAACTTGAACGGAAGAGAGAAGTTAGGCGCAGCCAGGACAGGGGCACTGCAGAGAAGAGACTTAGCAGCGTTGAAGGCATGTTGGCACTCATCGTTCCATGCAAAAGGCACAGCAGGGCTACACAATTTAGTGAGAGGTGCCACCACCACAGAGAAGTTTTTACAAAAACACCGGTAGTACCCAGTCATACCCAGAAACCGACGGAGCTCACGTCTGGTTGTAGGAACCGGATAGGACAGCACGGCGGTGATTTTAGCGTCCACTGGACGGACCTGTCCGTGACCCACCTGTTTCCCCAGATACGTGACTGTAGCCTTACCAAACTCACACTTTGCAAGGTTTAGGGTCAAAGAGGCCTCCACAAGCCGTTGGAACACCACGTTCAAGCTGGCTAGATGGTCAGCCCAGGTGTCAGAGTACACCACCACATCATCAAGATACACAATGTAACAGGGCACATCCCCCAACACCAGTTGCATCAGACGCTGAAAAGAAGCAGGTGCATTCCTCATGCCAAAGGCCATTACAGTGTACTGCAGGAAATGGTCACGCGTTACAAAAGCTGTGATATCCGAAGCCCGTGAGGTTAAACGAACCTGCCAATATCCCTTTAATACGTCTTATTTTGTAATGAACACTGCTGGGCCAATGCTGTCTATACAATCTTCCATCCTAGGCAGTGGGAAGGAATCTGGTACAGTAACTGCATTGACTTTGCGGAAATCTGTACAAAAACGGGCCGTGCCGTCAGACTTAGGAGCCAACAAACATGGTGAGCTCCAGGGGCTGCGAACTGGGCTTAGCTAAACCATTTGACAACAGATACTCTGCCTCTTTTCTCATGACCTCCCTTTTTGCCATAGGGCAACGGTAAGCATGCTGCTTGATAGGGGCGGCATTACTGACTTCGACATCGTGGCTTAACACATTGGTGCATGATGGCACATCATGGAACAAAGTGGGACAGGAGTGAAGCAAACGGATTACATCTTCCCGCTGACAATCAGAGAGATAAGATAGATGTATTCCTATTTCAGACATCGACTCTGAGTTCAGTAGCCTGCCACATTGCGGACCATTGGTAACCGAGGCCAAGCCATCAGACATGGCTTCCCCACAAACCAATAAAGCAGAAATTGCTTCGGGAGCAACAGTATCCAAAGTTACCTTCTCCTTTACTTATCGAGGTGATATGGTTAGTTCATTCAGAGCAATTCAAGCACTTGGAACACTTACCCAGAGTGCATCTCACCTAACTATACACAGATCATTTATCTATGGATATGCATATAGTGTATTCAATAAACATGTCCATTTAAAGAGTTTCATTAACAATTCAAAATCTTTTAGAATTCATAATGTGATATGGCATAGTCGTGTTTTTCGTCGGCGCTCAGGTGTGTGTATGATGTAATCGGTGATTGACACCTTATTCTTCACCACATACGGACCTGAGAAACGAGGCGTCAGAGCAGATCCAGGCAAGGGTAGTAATTAGGGATGAGCATAATTAATCGATGCTCGATAATTGATCGTTAAGAAATGCGTAGATCAATTTATATTGTTATTGATCAAAAGGACGTTGTGTTGCGTGGGAGAAATAACAAATCTAACCACCAGGGCGCGATGTTTTATTATTTCTAAGGACAAAAACGGAACAGCCAAATGAGCGGTAGTTGACTTGTGACGCAGCTCATTTGGAAACTTGCTAGCAAAGCAAGATTAGCCTAAACATGAAGCGGTCCAAGCGAAGTGTTGCGTGGGACCACTTCGATTTAAAAAACGGAGACGTTCACTGTACACACTGTGATGCCATGTACAAGTATAATTCCGCGACGACTACTATGATGTATCACTTAAACAACGTACATCTGACCTTGTTGGCCGGCAGATCATCCTCCTCTCAACCTACCATCACCACGGTCCTAGCTAGGAGGAGCTGCGACTCACAGCGGGCAGATAAAATTGCTGCCTATAAGTGTAGTTGAAGGCAAAGGTTTTGGGAATCTGATGGATATAATGGAACCAGCCTATCACATTCCATCATGGCGCACAGTCACCAGACTCATTGAAACGCAGTATGAAGAAAGAAAAGAGGAGTTGTTTAAAAAGTTGGCCACAGCTGATCCCGTTCAGGTATGCAAAGAGGAAGCAGGAAGCGGGCAGAGAGCAGTTGAGTGTTTGTTGGGATCGTGTGTGCTTGTGAATCATAAGGTGCATTTGTGATAGTTTTATGTGTGATTCATTTCCCCTGCAGCCTGGCTGTTTGGGGGATTGTTTCATACTTTTTTTGATTGGATGGATAATTTGATAAATTACAAAATAGAAGGTAAGGCCACTTTGATTAATGCAGAACCCGAGATTGATTATGCTTTTAGTGAGTGTATGGAAAAACTTGTGAATGAAAACATGGAAGTTAAGAACAGTTTGACACATGTGGAACGGGAGAATGATTCTGGACATAATGAAGCGAGCGAGAAAGGAATAACACAGGAGATCAATTCCGTTAGTAGGCCTATTGAGAAAGAAAGCATGGCGAATAATAGGAGAGATAAAAAGAGAAAGGGAGAAAGTGAGGGTGTGAGGGTTGTGGCTATAAAAAGGAGCTGACATTGATTGTAGAGCTGGTCGTGAAGATTTCATAACCATGATGACCTGTTGCGAGGAATCAAGGAAAATTGCAGGATTGTTCTGGCATGCAGGGTCGAAAGTAAGAACATTTACGAGATCACCATGCAGGAGGGAAAGGGCAAGACAAAAACACTTGAGTGACTGCCAAAGAAGTTCGCAGTAATGAATTAGTTGTTTCATTTCTAAACTTGCCATCTTATATAGCTGACACTGAAATTAGGCAGAAACTCACAACATGGGGCGTGAGGGCTATTTCGCCCATCAAAAGAAAGAAATGGCCTGGGAAAGACGTGGTAGACGGGACAAGGTTCTGTAAAGTGCAATTCACTGAACTTGACAGTCACTGCCTTACAAAGTTCGAGACACTAGACGGAGGGGAGTACTTCCGTGTAATTCATGACAGGGAGGTGAAGGTCTGCAGGCTGTGCATCCAGCCAGGACCTATTTTAAGAGAATGCCCAGACTTCACCTGTTATAAATGCAAGCACCAGGGACACTATGCTAGGGAGTGTGTCTTGCAGCGGGGGGGACGCGGAGAGGAGAGGAGAGGACGGTGGATGCGGAGCCAGCCTGCGGCGGCGAGCGCGTTTCCCGGTCCGGGGAGGATCAGCGACAGCAAGAGGAGGACACCGGAGCTGCCAGCGGGGGTGAAATGACCCCATCCACCATCGGCAGCAGTGCGGATGGAGTGTCCGGTGAGACGGGTCGCATGACGGGAGGAGCATCCGGGCAAAGTATGGAGGAGACGCTAGCACAGCGCCAAACGCCTTAGCCCGGGCGAGTGAACGGATAAGCGGCGGCGGCGAACAGGAGAGGTGGAGGCCCGGACTGCAGTGAGGCTCACGGGACGGCGGGGCTGCTGCTACGCATGGCAAAAATAAAATCTAACTAAGGTTAGAAATTCTTAAATATAGTAAAATTTCTAGTTTTTTTTCTGCCAAGATATTTCTTCGTACCAAGCAGTTTTGTTTGTGTAAGAGCATTTCACTTGTTTTAAGAAGTATTTCTCTTAATAATCTTAATAAGGTATTATAATTTGTTATTGAGATTTTATTGCTGGATATAAGGCAGGTTCATGCTTATAATGAGGATTACCATATTATAAAGGTGTTACGTCGACACTTACGTACCGTTCAACACCAAAGACTGAATTGAGCACCAAAGTACCGAAATCATTCACTTTCCTATGGGCCGAGCGACCAGAGTGACCAAGGTCCAACGCTACACGGCAAGTCGAGCACCAGCAGCGTTTAATAAGGCGTTTTATAGAAAATCTTTGCGCTCATAGAACGCTTGCATTAAGGCGGAACTCATTTTCATTGCTTCGTACCCCAACTAACAACCAATCGCGATGATCATGCTGTAAACAAAACACGTGTGTTTAATCGCAAACGAGGATAGAAATGACAAGGGATTATCTTTGTGCTTTTATCCCTCTATTCCCCACTATTCACAGGTTGCCTGAGGTGAATCATTTTATAAAAGTCTAATTTGATTGACTAGCTATCTAGTAGATAGCCTATGTCAAGTCTTTATTGAATACCAAACGACACAAATCGTTGGAAGTACATTTAAGTGTGATTCGGCTCACACAGGAAGCTAGCCTACAAGACCACACAGAACAAGGAGACAAGCTGATTGGACATACACAAAAAACTTCACATTAAAACTAGACACCCGTTGATCAGATAAATATGTTCCTTATTCGCCTTGTGGAGCCAGTCAGTCCTGTGCCCGTATGCTAATTAGCCATGTGCGCCAAATGTAAATTGTTTGAGGTGAGCGGACCAATGAGTGCAGATCATGATTCAGATGCAGATCCCAGAAAGAAACACATTTTAACATAGCCTACTAAGCACGGGACGTTTTTTTGGGTCTCGGTTGTAATAATTTTAGGAGTTTATTTAGAGGTGTGCATCCTCTAAGCCTTGCCTACAAACGAATTCGATCCGAATTCCGATTATCTGCCAAACGATTTCGATTTTGA